>ML282241.1:1112-13267 GCA_005239495.1 Nicotiana undulata | reverse complement strand
CCTAGAGGGACAATTTCCCTCTTACGAGGTTGGAAAGGAGACTCACCTCGCTCCGAAGATTCACCGCCGGCTTCCAAATTTCTACGACGCCTCCAATGGTTGCACAATGAGCCCAAACTATCCAAATAATGATAATTTAATGAAAATATACTCAATTAATCGCAACAAATTTTAGATTCCCAAGTTCCTCCGTCCGGCTCAATGAAATGACCAAAATGCCCTCGGGCCCACGTACCCGGACTTCGAAATTTCTTGAATATGATATCTACCCGAAGCTTTACTAGTTCAAATACACACTTTACTCCAGCATTTATACCTAAATTGAGGCTAGAATCAAATTTCTATGAATTTCTAGGTTTTCTTGAAAAATTCCCAAATTTTCCACAATTTCCCATATCAAATCTATATAATAACCTTGTATTTTAATTGGAAATGAGTAGAATATCTTACCTCTTGATGCTTGAAGAAAAATCCTCTTTGAAATCCTCCAAAATCGTCCATAGCAATTGAAAATGGGATAAGAAATGCTAAGAACCCGTTTTAAAAAGAACACTGCCCAGAAATCCTCCTGTGCGATCGCACAACATGCTCCGCGATCGCACAGGCCTTCCATGCTGCCTCCCAGTTCCTCCTGTGCGTTTGCATGCCCATTTCTGCGTTCGCACAGGCCAAGTGCCTCACAGCCTCCCGCACCCTTGTGCGGTCGCACAGGCCAAGTTTCATCCTCCTCTGCGATCGCATTGCACCTTCTGCAATCGCATAGGCCATTTTCCCAGCTCCCAAAAATCCTTCTCCGCGATCGCATAACTGAAGTCGCGATCACACAGTTTCTTTAAAACACCAGAAAAATACAGCAGCACCAAAACACTTGGAAATCACCCGGAACCACCCCGAAACACACCCGAGGCCCCTGAGACCCCGTCCAATCACACGACTCAATCCCATAACATCCCACGAACTTGTTCGAGGCTTCAAATCACATCAACCAACTCCGAAATCATGAATCGCATCGAAATTAAGCTTTATGAACTTTGGAAATTTCAAACTCTCACATTTGATGCTGAAACCTATCAAACCACGTCCGATTGACCTCAAATTTTGCAGGCAAGTCATATTAGACATTACGGACCTGCTCCAACTTCCAGAATCGCATTCCGACCCCGATATCAAAATTTCCATTTTCGGCCGAATTCTTCAAAATCCTTCAATTTTCTAACTTTAGCCAAATGACCTTAAATTGACGTACGAATATCCGAATTCACTTCCGATAGCGCTCCCAACTCCAGAATCACCATACAAAGCTATTCCCAGACTCGGAATCTCAAATGAACATCAATATCATTGAAAAGCGCTTCAAGTCAAACTTAGGAAATTCCTTAAAAATACTGACTTTCCACAATATACGCTGAACTGCTCTCGGGTTATCCAAAACCCGTTCCGGACATACGCCCAAGTCCGAAATCATTATACGAACCTTCGGATCCTAATTCCGAGGTCGTTTACTCAAAATCCCTGCCTTACTCGATTTCTTCAACTTAAGACTTATGTAATGAGAATTTCCCTTTAAATTCAACTCTGATCTTCCTGAATTTCAAATCCGACCATACGCACAAGTCAATATACCTGAAATGAATCTGTTCATGACTCCCAACTGTTGAACGACGCGCTGGATCTCAAAATGACCGCTTGGGTCGTTACATTCTCCCCCACTTAAACAGACGTTCGTCCTCGAACGTACCAAGAACTGCCCCAGAGTTACCTGGAATCACTGTTTAACACCTCGTGCACCTGCCCGTGCTACCACAACCCATTTGAGCACATAAGCTTGATCAAATCTGAAGATATCCTCCTTTATTCATACAATAAGCTCTGAACTTAGTTCTAACATCAGAAATTCTCTGCCAGGCATGTTTCGAACATTTGAACACCGAATCAACTTCCACACGAGGCACCAGAACACAATTGCATGCCCTTGTTGAATCAGCACCATACACCGCCTGATCCATTATCTGACCACAATGACGCTCCCTGAATCGTAATAGCCAAAACTCTGCGACTTTGATGCTCTCAAAGCACCTTATACGATACATTCATTCATTTTGCTATAATGTTTACAATATCACCACAACAGAGGAGATGTGCAGAAATTCATAACCATCTGTAGAGCTAACCACACGTTGAAATCTTTTCTCTAAGCTTAGATCATTATCTCATTGCAAATCAATAATGGGAATTCCCTGCAATATGCTTGCATAATATTATCACACCGATCCAAGATCTATAAACCTCGTCTCGCCCAGTATAAAATGCTCAGTCAACCAGTCACCCCAGACACGGCCATAAGGCCTCACGCGATGCCACAATGCGCCGATATGCCACAATTTGAACACGACACATAAGGAAATGACATCAGGACAGGACTATTCGATTCCCGCTATAAATAAAAAATATGAACTTCCCTCAGAAAGTTATGAAGTAAAACACAAGAAAATAATTACAGGAGCCTTGCTCAACATCACATTATTGCGGCGTGCAACCCGATGCAGATAACATACTCGTGGCGGCGTGCCACCCGATCCCATCATAAGATTTATATAAGGAAATATATACAGAGCCGAATTGTTCACACTTGCAAATCACTGAATATCGGTCACAAGCATGCTAAGTGCATAATATCATTCTGGGGAGACTGATAGAGCCATCTGCTACAAACTTGAGCCTAACTGAGGTGAGACATATAATCTAAATCTCAAGAGCCACATTTCTCACACAACCACATCATTACGCGGAATCTCGACACATAAGAAATTATCAAACTGTTTCACAACTCGCACGTCACAATCATAATATCACATGGATTTGACTAAGGCGGAACAACACCTGATATTCCAATACCCCGTCCTTGAGGAGCGCCACACCGAAATGAACAACTTGACTCGCTTGAAGCCCATACTCTTGTTTAAATCCCTTCATTCATTTCAAGCCGATTCTGTTCGCACGGAACTAGGCTAGTAGACTCACCGGGGTCCATAACAACCCGCTTCTTTTCTCGTAACACAGAAGAACAACCATCATAGCTGGGACACACACCCCAAATCCGCAACTAACTGGATCGAACGCCTTTAAGGCCTATACTCTCAAATAAGCAATATTATACTTCCTTATACTTAATCTAAATCTGCAATCAATCAGGTGACTACATGCCACACTTATGCAATCTTCCCGTGGTCACACTCCCACGACTTTTCCACAACTGGCAACGAGTATGCACATTCATACCACCGACCATCCTAAGGCTGTAAAACAATTCAAGGACCCGTGACCAGGACACAAAGCCTCTTTCACCAAACATTGAACTCAGATGACACTGAAGACAATATCGGTTCATTCTAGACATTCAAATCCCTTGTTCTTGCTCCCCTGAGCTCATGACATCCTTGTTAACACCGAACCGCAATCTCGATTCTTACTTCCAGTTACATACAGCTTACTGCACCTGACGCGCCAACCTTGAACAGCGTAGGAATTCCATCATAACTCCTAAACCGCTAATAAGGTGAACACTTCATCATAGAGAAACCTTTTACATCACCTCAAATCATGAGAACCATAACAACACACAAGTGAGTTCTTACCATTACAGTTCATGCAATTCCTTAAGTGGTGGTCTGAACCACCATAACCCTTCCGGGACCCGCCTACACCTGACAGTCCGTAGCACTTGAATGCTTCCAAATGAAATCTATTACGACGGCCGACAGGCCCCTCACATATCTGAACAAACCATACACATACTCAATCACACCGAAGGAACTGATTACTTTCGTTTCTTGTGCCATTTCACCCATGGCTAACCAATCTTTCTCCTTTTTAATCATCTTTAATTGTCTCGAAGATAATAATAACTTCCTTCAACTCGTAGCAGCTCAACCCCCACTCATTCTGAGTGACCTTGATTCACGAGACCATGCTACCTAAATTCCGCAACCCGTCTCACAATCTCCTGATAATCTTTCTACAACCCAGAGTCTATTCCTCTCACTCCTCCGACACTATCCAGCGTGCTGAAATAACATAGAACACTCCAACCATCTTCCTTCCTCTTAGAGATTATACCGCAGAAGCTCGATTCTTAATTATACTGCTGCCTGAAACCCTTAAACACCGCATTCTCTAACTTTCGAATTCCTTAAGACCACTATTGAGAGTCACCTACTCTGACTGGCCCCGAATACAATCAACTCCAAGGCTCTCCTAGCACATGACCCTTTCAACGAAGCACGTGACTGAGTCGCTACCTTTACAACATGTTTATGCCTTAAGAATGAATTCTAAATCTTTCGGAGCCTAGCCTTGGTACAATGGACCAACTCCGCACATTTCATCATATGCCATGCTCAATTACTGATTTACTCCTTTCTCTTAGTTGTAACCACTTACCGATACGCCGACACTCCGCAATCCCAGGAGAACACAATCCTACGATCCAACTGCAGATGGTGGGACTCCCCCACTTAGCCCGAAGCTACTCTCTGCACCATTCTAGACACTTCTGAGATCTTTTCTTCTTGTTGACGTGACCTTGCTCAACCAGTCCGTCTGATTCTTCTGGATTTCCCTGTTAGCATTTCCCCAACTACTCAATTCTCTAGCACCATTTATACATTCTGCTTCCTACCGACTAGCCCCAAGGATCCCATAGAATTGGTACCACCGCCCAGCACTTCTCCCATATCTTCCTCCGTCGAGTAGTGCCCACTTGTTGCCTCAATTCGACACCATTCTCTGAAGCTCTTAAACCGGAAGGTCACCACAACTTCAAGCTCTACGAAGATCATCTTCCTCGAGTTGTCTTCATTAAAAGTGCTTATTCAATATGGAACCACAGCACCACAAGACATCTGATGGCCGCTTCCTCCACACTAATTCACCACAATCCAATTCAACGCAACTGAATAGCTATAACATCGGCGAACTTATCATATTCCATTTGGTCAAAGGCAATGATAGCCTATTACTGGTGAGTACTCCACCTCACTTGAAAAAACCCATCCTTGCTATTTTATCAGCCCAAAACCTGATCATTTATAATCCCAATGCTTTTCCCCCGCCGGAGCAAAATACTGAAATCTCGAAATCACACTCTGAGAAGCCCTCCCTTTGAACCGTTCATCCCCCAACACATGGGCAAACATTCTATCCCCATATCAACATCGTGCCATAGCCAACCGTAAGGTTCATAACCACCTGAGCCTGGCCTCAAAGTCCTCGGAAATACAGCTACTGAGCTGAGATGACATAAAATTCTTCTGCAGAACAGCGACGATCGCCTCAATCAACCACGCTGGGAGAAATATCCCGCACCACATCCATAGTATCATTAAAGTCCTCAACCCTCGATTCATAACAAGCGCTTCGTAAAGCGTAAGATTGAGTAGGAAGAAGCATAGGCATAAGCCTTAATGGAATCAAATCGCACGATGAGGAATCAAGAAGGGAAGTACTCCTACAGCCCTGTAGCCTCTTGAAGATAAGTACAAACGTCTCCGTACCGATCCGCAAGACTCTACTAGACTTGCTCATGACTCGTGAAACCTACGGGAACCTAGAGCTCTGATACCACGTTGTCACGACCCAAAACCTATGGGTTGTGATGGCGCCAGACACCACTGTCGGGCAAGCCAATTCCTTAATTCGTTAAAATACTTTCCTGTTTAATAATTTCGAAATCGTTGCCATTATTTCATTTCATAATCAAGTAAATAAATTTCTATAGATTAAATACAACATGAGATCCATTTAACCCCGTAAACAAGACTCAACACGTCCCCAGAACCCGGTGACACAAGTTCATGAGCAATTTCTAAGAATTTATACAATTATACAACGCTTGTCCGAAAAACAAATTGTCAAAGGCAATAAATAAGAAAATGTAAGTACATAGGAGGGAGACTCTAGCAGCCGCGGAACGACTCTGGATGAATGCAGCCCGTGTAAGTCCCCAAAGCGATCATTGTACTATAAAGGTACTTGTGCAACAAAAATGCACAGAAAGTGTAGCATGAGTACATATACATATATGTACCCAGTGAGTATCCCGCCTAAACTCAAAGAAGTAGTGACGAGAGGTCGACTTGATACTCACTAAGGTCCAACAGTAATAAAGTAAGCAGGATGTAAGAAAAACTGTAGGCAAGTAAAACAAATAATCAAGTACATCAATATCCGGCAACAAATAACAATCTCAAATCAAACAAGTTTGGTATCCTCTGTGGCGTACGGCCCGCTCCCATATGGTACTCAATCTCGCCGAGGTGTACGACCCGATCCCACCCTGGTAGTCTCAATCTCGTTGTGGCGTACGACCCGATCCCACCCTGGTAGTCTCAATCTCGTCGTGGCGTACGGCCCGATCCCATAATATACTCTCTCATCACTCTGTCGTGGCGTACGTCCCGATCCCATAACATAATCAATCATCACTCTGCCGTGGCGTACGGCCAGATCCCATAATATAATCAATCATCGCTCAGTCGTGGCGTACAACCCGATCCCATAATATAATCAATCATCACTCTGACGTGGCGTACGGACTGATCCCATAATGTAATCAATCATCACTCTGTCGTGGCGTACGGCCCGATCCCATCCCGTGATTCTCTTATCACACTTAAATCAAGCCAAGTATCACAACGTTTAAAGACAACAATACCAATCACACAAGTATACAAGTCATATCTATGCTACAACAGGGAAAAACAATGAACATGATGTGTCCTAACTACCCGGACGAAGCAGTAATAGCCACTACGTATGGACTCTCGTCACTCGGTGCGTACGTAGCCCCCAAACGAGATCACATAGCAAACAAGGTTACCTAGAGGGACAATTTCCCTCTTACGAGATTGGAAAGGAGACTCACCTCGCTCCGAAGATTCACCGCCGGCTTCCAAACTTCTACGACGCCTCCAGTGGTTGCACAATGAGCCCAAACTATCAAAATAATGATAATTTAATGAAAATATACTCCATTAATCGCAAAAAATTTCAGATTCCCAAGTTCCTCCGTCCGGCTCAATGAAATGACCAAAATGCCCTCGGGCCCACATGCCCGGACTTCGAAATTTCTTGAATATGATCTCTACCCGAAGCTTTACTAGTTCGAATACACACTTTACTCCAGCATTTATACCTAATTTGAGGCTAGAATCAAATTTCTATGAATTTCTAGGTTTTCTTGAAAAATTCCCAAATTTTCCACAATTTCCCATATCAAATCTATATAATAACCTTGTATTTTAATTTGAAATTAGTAGAATATCTTACCTCTTGATTCTTGAAGAAAAATCCTCTTTGAAATCCTCCAAAATCGTCCATAGCAATTGAAAATAGGATAAGAAATGCTAAGAACTCGTTTTAAAAAGAACACTGCCCAGAAATCCTCCTATGCGATCGCCCAACATGCTCCGCGATCGCACAGGCCTTCCATGCTGCCTCCCAGTTCCTCATGTGCGTTCGCATGCCCATTTCTGCGTTCGCACAGGCCAAGTGCCTCACAGCCTCCCGCACCCTTGTGCGATCGCACTGCTATCCCTGCGGTCGCACAGGCCAAGTTTCATCCTCCTCCGCGATCGCATTGCACCTTCTGCGATCGCATAGGCCATTTTCCTAGCTCCCAAAAATCCTTCTCCGTGATCGCATAACTGAAGTCGCGATCACACAGTTTATTTAAAACACAAGAAAATACAGCAGCACCAAAACACTTGGAAATCACCCGGAACCACCCCGAAACACTCCCGAGGCCCCCGAGACCCCGTCCAATCACACGACTCAATCCCATAACATCCCAAGAACTTGTTCGAGGCTTCAAATCACATCAACCAACACCGAAATCATGAATCGCATCGAAATTCAACTTTATGAACTTTGGAAATTTCAAACTCTCACATTTGATGCCGAAACCTATCAAACCACGTCCGATTGACCTCAAATTTTGCAGGTAAGTCATATTCGACATTATGGACCTGCTCCAACTTCCAGAATCGCATTCCGACCCCGATATCAAAATTTCCATTTCCGACCGAATTCTTCAAAATCCTTCAATTTTCTAACTTTAGCCAAATGACCTTAAATTGACGTCCGGATATCCGAATTCACTTCCGATCGCGCTCCCAACTCCAGAATCACCATACGAAGCTATTCCCAGACTCGGAATCTCAAATGGACATCAATATCATTGAAAAGCTCTTCAATTCAAACTTAGGAAATTCCTTAAAAATACTGACTTTCCACAATATACGCTGAACTGCTCTCGGGTTATCCAAAACCCGTTCCGGACGTACGCCCAAGTCCAAAATCATTATACGAACCTTCGGATCCTAATTCCGAGGTCGTTTACTCAAAATCCCTGCCTTACTCGATTTCTTCAACTTAAGACTTATGTAATGAGAATTTCCCTTTAAATTCAACTCCGATCTTCCTGAATTTCAAATCCGACCATACGCACAAGTCAATATACCTGAAATGAAGCTGTTCATGACTCCCAACTGCTGAACGATGCGCTAGATCTCAAAACGACTGGTTGGGTCGTTACATACGAAGCTCACCCGAGAAAGGAGCATATTAGAAGAATTTTATTAGATACGCATAACCGAATTAAGTTCAGGAAATTATCACTTTATAATAATTAGAGATTGTTCTTCTAATGGCACTATTTAATGTAACGACCTTATCCATACCATAGAAAATATATCAACAGGCTGGGTCTCCACCTCTAGGAATCTGACCTCCACTTTCAACATTCCGACCATTTTTTCCCTAGCTGGTCATGTAAGTTGAGTTGTAACTGCAATGGGGCACGTAGCCTGAGTGCTCTGATGAAATTATTCGTCTGCTCATACCGAGTTTATACTAAATAACTTGGAATAACCTTTGTAGGAATCTCGTAGTGGTGGTGCATTAAAAGAACTCATGTAAGCACCCCGAGTAATCAGATATACCGACTGGGCTGATCGGCTTCCCGAGCCCTTGCCGAAATAATTTGTTATTGCAAAGAAAAATCCATTGAATCTTTTAGAACCTCGAGACCTCTTAGTCTCCTTAGCTTCCTCTTTTCCTCATCCCGGGAACATTCTAACATCTAATCAATTTCTACCACTAGTCGAAATGAAGTATCAACTTGCCCTGAATCGTACAATTGTTTTTTTACAATCATAATTGAGTCCTTTAATGAGTCTGGGGACTCGTCCTCTGGCTATATGAACTGAAGTAGGAGTATGACGGCTATCTTATCGAACTTGATGGCATATTCTGACACCGTCATAGTGACCTGACGCAACCGTTCAAACCCTATGCGCCACGCATTATGGAGAGTCCGAGAACAAACTCTTTCACAAGTATTTGTGAGAACTGAGTCAAGTAGTTTGTGTTGCAATGGATGGTCGCCCTCTTCGTAGGCTTACGACAAACACAGACGACCAATTTCTTCTTTTACTATGCTGACTCAACACTGCTGAGCTACCCCATTTATTCATATGCTCTTCGTTATTATTTGGGGTTACTCTTATCCTTATTGATGCACAATGATCCCAAAGGTAAGGCCTTATACAAATAATTCTTGGCACGAACCATATAGTCTAGAAGCTTGTCAACCACTATACTCCCTCTGGAGCACCCCAAAATTCACAACCGTGACTTCCACGCTGAGTAGGCCTTCTGTAGATTTAAAGTTGTTTGAATATATTCTTTGGTACTGAGGTATAGGGTTATTAAGGAGGCAGACATACCGAAATTCCCAGCTTTATCTCTTGCAAAATATCCGGCCTTATACATTCCAAAACAAAATCGATATAACACATGGCCTCACAATCTATTCCTTGACAATGGACTTCCCCACTTGGCACAAAGTCATAGGTCACAATGCCTGATAATCCAAAATGTTAAACTTCACATATCATATAAATCAACCCCGATGCTTTCAACTATTCCCTTGTTATGCAATACTAGAGTAGCTATAAATCCTTCTGGGATATGGACTAGTCCAATCTATACCGACTGAGCTAGAACCTCCGCGTCTAGATCCATTTGAGACTGTACAATAGGTGTTGATGTTCGAGCTTTAGACTGAGCTCTACTTCTGTATCTTCCCTTGATCGTAGATGTCATTGGGGCTTCATCTCTTGTCCGGTCATAGACGTTTTGCGTGTTGTCAAGATTTGTGAGAGGACAAGAATAGGCAAGTTCAATCATCAATGGAAGAATAAATTCGCACGATGGAGTAGAATAGAAGTGAAATTGTTCCTAACTTCATAGCCCCTGAGATATAAGTACAGACGTCTCCGTACCGATCCTTCAGACTCTACCAAGTTTGTTCGTGAATTGTGAGACCTAAGCAACCTAGTGCTCTGATACCAACTTGTCACGACCCAAATTCCCAACCTTAGGGATCGTGATGGCGCCTAACACCACACTTGCTAGGCAAGCCAATGTTAGAGTTCGCTCAAGTATTTCCGTTAATTAATCACTTAAACAGGATAGAACAATTTTAAATTAAACTTGATCCAATGGATTTCAATAAATACTTCCGAATATAATTAAAAAAAATTAAGCCGAGCCACGAACTAATTATATAAATAAATCTAGAACTACCCCAGAGTCTGGTGTCACAATTCACGAACTACTAAAGAATACTACAAATAATGGGCTGAAAGAAATAGTGTAACTCTTCTAAATAATATAAAACAGCATATGTAAAAATAGGAGAAGACTCTCGGAATCTGCGAACGCCGGCAGATGTACCTCGTGTCTCCAAATGAATAGGTAGTCGTCCTGAAATCCCCTAATGCTGACTAGTACCTGGATCTGTGCAAAAGAGCACAGAGTGTAGTATCAGTACAACCGACCCCATGTACTGAGTAAGTGCCGAGCCTAACCTCGGCGAAGTAGTGACGAGGCTAAGGCTGGGCTTTAACAATATAGTCGATAACAATATTAAATAACAAAGCAGTAGAGAAGTCTAAACAAATAAATAAATAAATGCTGCAACAAATTTTTATAACTCAGTTGTCTTTTTCAGATCTTAGCTATAACCAATCCTTAAATAAATTTCCAAATTTCCAAACTTTAGCTTTACATAAAAAAAATAGTGCCAAAATATATAAAGAATAGTAAAATAAATATTTAAGCTTTTCAAACTTTATTTCTTTTTGAAAATCAGAAAAAAAAAATATAAATGTCCTCCCTTATCGCTCCTTGTTGCGGCGTGCAACCCGCTCCCACCTGTCCTCCCTTATTGCTCCTCCCTAAATATATCACCCTTATTACTCCTGTTGCGGCGTGCAACCCGATCCCACCTGTCCACCCTTATCACTCCTTGTTGCGGCGTGCAACCCGCTCCCACCAGACATATCATATCAATTTATTCATAAATTTCACAATTCAGGCCAAGCCTTTCACAATATTTTTGTCTCAATAATTATAAATAATAAACTGCATTTTCCTCATAACTTCATCAATATCCTCTCAACCATGAAACCAACAGGAACATAAGAATATCAATATTTATTTCGTAAAACAATGCCAAGCTCCTCAACCGTTTTATATCACAGGGGAGTCAATTCAAACAATCAATATTTTTCCAAAAATAGTCACAACAATATCTAACAACAAATTAATCTGGCCAAATAGTCATGGAAACAATAACGAACATATAACAAGTAAAACCATAATCAAATAAGTGAGGAACGGGAAGGGGGATCAAGTTCAACAGACAATTTGGGTGGTGCGTAGATACTCGTCACCTCACCTATACACCACACCCATGCTTTTCACATAACAAACAAGTGGGGAGTCATATTCCCTCAAGCCAAAGTTAGACCAAACACTTACCTCAATTCTGCAGGCCACTCATAGCTCAATTATCGCTTTTCCTTTTGAATTCACCTCTAACTTGCTCGAATCTAATAACAATTAACTTAATATCATTAACTAATGCTAAAGGAACTTACTTTATTGAATAATATAATTTTTCCTAAGTTTTCTAAAAAAAAAAGTGAAAACCCGACCTCGGGCTTGCTTGGTCTAAACTCGGGGTTCGGACTAAATTACGTTTACCCATTCACCCACGAACCCAAATATGCTATTAGTTTTGAAATCCG
>ML282240.1:0-15163 GCA_005239495.1 Nicotiana undulata | reverse complement strand
CGATCACCGTCCCGTGAGTTCTAACTATTAGGAAACACATTTATCAACCTTCCTTGATATTTAAGCACTTAAATACAGATACTTGACATTTCTTAACTATGAAGTAACTTCCAAAAAACTCTAAAAACAAAGAAAAATGAGAGGCGGTATAATGACACTTACGTCGTAGGGATCGTTTTGATGTTATTGCTTCTCGATTTCATGCCCGGGATGATATTCTTCTTTGAAACCCTAGAAGATAGCTTGAAGTTATGTTTTTGGGTGCTCTATGGTCATTTTATGCTGAAATATGNCTCTAGTGATCCACCTACTTGTCATATATGATGTCTGCGCAGTCTCGCGAAACTGAATATATCTCTCTACTCCTACGTCGTATCGATGAACGGTTTAATGCATTGAAAACTAGACTTGTATATCTTCAATTTGGTAGTAGACCATCCCCTAATTATAAGTATATTGGGATAAAAGTACAACTACATTCGACCTAAGTTTCAACAAATGTATGAATGTAACTTGTGAAGACCTATTCCAACTTCTGTNNAAACTTATTTTCTTCAATTGGTTTAGCTTCTAAGCTTTCCAACCCTCTTGGTACTCGTTATTCATGATCTTAAATATTTGTAACCTCCAACGTAACATGATTAACTTACTTTATATTCCATCAAATAGAATCTTATTTCTGAGCTTACATCAATTAACTTACGATGTACTCTTACGTACGAAAACATGGGGCGTAACAACACCATCCCACCAATGTAAGATTTTGAATGACTCAAAAATCTAATTTTCCCGGAAAGTAGGAGATTTGTACAAATGTACGTGTTTAAGAAAGAGCTGTCTGGAATATCTTGTTAACAGTCCTACGTTGGATCATGTCTACATCACTCTGTTTCTAATCTTAGACCAATCTTTATTCATCTGATTCTCTGTGGGCTCCATTCTTTGTATGACTATGATATATACTCCGTACATTTTTTAAATAGTAGGACATAGTCCAATAAGTTTTTGTACATTTTTTTGTAAATTTTTGTTTGAATTTTTCTCTGAAAAACTTCTTCAGAAAGTTTTTGGAGCATACTTTAAAATCGCGTTTAAATTTCGTTCGTTGCTTTAAGATAATTGAAAAGAAGAATTCTCGCCACTCAGCCTCAACAAGAATTAAACACAAGGACAGAACTCCGCCGAATTTATTAACTTTGGTCTTAACTTTATATATTTGTTGAAAAATTTACTGAATATGTACATATAATAAACTGCAGATTCGTAAACGTTGGAGCTGAAGTCCATAACCTATTTTAGGTCAGCCTCTAATCTCGCAACCTTTGATCTTCCATCAAAGAGAGTAATTATTAACATTTTCTACTCCTTCTTTCTCTCACATAATCACACACATGCAGATACACAATACAGGCTGTCAAGATGAATTATTAACAGCATATATCATAATTTTTATAATTAATTAGTGGAAGATTGCTTTGTTGTTTGTCCAAGGAAAAGGTGTCATCTCTCATGATATTCTAATTATGCTGGTGAACTGGTGATTTGCTAAACTAGCTGTTTCCCCATTCTTTGTTTTCCTCGTCTTCTCTTCTCTTCTCTCCGCTCTGTCACAGAAACAATTAATTCGCCCGTTAAAGCTGTACGTAAGCTGGGTTCAGAACATCGTGAGACAGTTCGGTCCATATCTGGTGTGGGTAAGAAGAAAAAAGGGTCTCTCAATGAACCCCTTCGCTGAATTCCTTGGATCCCATTACTTCAATTTTCAGGTAACTTCCTCTTCTTTTTCTTTTTCTTTTTCTTTTTTTTTTTTGGGTTTTGGTAGTAGATGAGAACATTATCTTCATCTTGAGATGGAAACAACTGTGTTACTTTCTATTTATACTTTTGACCTTAAAATCTTTATAGTCTTGCAATGAGAATCCTAATTTGTTCTATCTTCATTGGGATATAAGCTCAATTATTTCTATGTTTCAAGATTCTGGTTTTCTTTTTCTCTTGGGGGAACTATATTTCTTTCTACCTTTTTATTTTATTTTAATTCTGTTGGGTAAATCCTGGTGAATAAAACAAATCCTTGTGAATTTATTTTCAATATGTTGAGAATTTTAAACTCCAAATCCTTTTAATAACTGGCAACAAGCTATGAAGCCAGTTTTTTTTCAATACGCATGTATATGGGTGACACATTAATGAAGAAAAAACTTTTTAGCATTTGATTTGAAATAATTATGATTATCATGCAATTCAAATTTTAATAGTATGAAGATTATTTTAACCTAAAGCTAAAAATAAAATAAAACTAGACTTTTTGCTTTTGGATGGGATGGCAGAGTGTATGGTTGTATGTGGTTTTTTTCATTTCATTTTCTATGCAAACGGTTTTAAACTTTTCAATATATTATGGTATCTTTTGCGTCATACGTAAGTTTTATCCATTGCCGTTATTTTGACTTTTGGGGTGGCTAAGAACTTTGAGTATATATCAATAGTCCCTTATTTTAAGTTTATAACGTGATTGATGCCAATTAAGGGAAAAGGGACAAAGATAAAAACAAGTATTATACGATAGGCATCTTAGCACTAGAAAAAAGATAGATTAATTATATTCAATTAATTTCATCAAATTGGTATTCCTTAAGGTGAGATTCCTTGCAGCATTATTTGACTTTTCCATATATATAATTTACATATACCGTAATTAATCTTTGAATAATTGTGATATTAACTACATATGGTTGGAAGGTGGATATTAACTATTGACATTCCTATCTTTGCGTCAATATTGCAGGAATGGGAACAAAACTCTTACAGTATATAAACAATTGTATAACTTGTGTGATACTTTACACAAAGTTAGATATTCAATGGATAGGATTGGTGAATTGAAGAGTGTAGAATCCATCAAGAGGACAATGCTAATGCATGAAAACATTTTCAAACACCAGGTACTCTTCTATCTTAATGCATTTTTTTAAAAGCCTTTTTTCTTGCCGGATCAGTTACACTAGAAATAAGGTAGATGGACAATATACTTTTATTTAAATTGGCGTGTTTTTTTTTTTTATTATAGTCATTCACTAGTAAGACCACATGCTCATTTGCACCCCTAAGATTGAGGAGATAAATAGTGGCTTACACTATTTTATTACCATCCAGTTTGTCACAGATCAGAATCACATGCTTCACAATCTGCCTTGTTAATGACACTATATTAAATTTCACTTTTTTTTTAATGATTAACTTATGGATCTACAGAAAAAGAAGAAAAGAAGTCTTCTTTCTCAGTATTTGAATCTGATGTTGACCTGAAAAAAAAGAAATGTATTGACAGTATTAAGAATCTGTACACTATCATTTTACTTGTTATAGCAGGTCATATGTAATTTCTTCAGGTCACCATTTAATGCTTTTTATAGGAAGTTACTACCTGCTATTGCCTTTTTAGTAAATATTTTTTGAACTGTCAGTAAATGTAACTTAACCTCCAAAGTCCAAACTAATAACAGGTAAAAGAGCTCCACCGACTTTACAAACTTCAAAGAAAACTGATGCTGGAGTTGAAGAATGAGATGGAGGATCCTAGAGTATTATTAGACAAGTCTATGATCAATCAAAACTTGTCCACTTGGCAACAACAATCCACAAGAGAAATAGGGTTTAACAGTGTTCATCTTTATGGTTTAACAGATGATCAACAAAGGGAAAGAAGTGGTAGTTGTTCAGGTGAGAACTCAAGAATATTAATGCCAGTTAGAGAATTGAATCTTGAATTGCCTTCTGATCATCAAGAAGGAACTTCAACAAGTACTATTCATGACCATGCCAAGATGAGAAATATTTATGAGGAAGCAGATGTCGAGCTAACACTAAGTATTGGGCCTAGCAATAATAAAAAGAGGTTAAAAAAAGAAAAGGAGATAACATTTTCAGCTTCAGCCAAGTTAGAAAGAGGAGAAGAGTGTACTGATGGTAGCCCAGCTAGGAGCAGTTCAAGCGCTACATTCAAACAAGAAAGTTCCTCTCAAGCTTATTGGTTTTTTCAAGATCTTAGTTTAAACAGAAGATAGCCTATATTAACTTCCTTCTTTTTAATTCTTTTGTAATTAATCTATGGAAGCCTAGTTATTTCCTTTCAAATGCTTCAATGTGCTTACTTGAGTAGCTTTCTTTAATACTTGTATATTTTATCAACCTACAATCAGTAGGAATAGAATAGAGGAAATAAGCATTCTCTTTTTACAAACATGCATAGAATAGATAAATATTCTAAGAAAAGGAATCACCATATCTTAGTTAGTTACTAACCTCCTATCCTCCCTTTTCATATATGTGCACCTTGACTATCTATATTAGGAACTAAACAGTGGCTCGCATGTCTACAACATTACTAACCGTCTCATTATACACATGCTCTTGAGTCCCTATTTGTGCAAATAGCCCCCTCTCTGTTCCAATTCTCAATGTCCATATTGACAGAAACTTAACACAGTGGCAATTGGATTTGCAGTAAACATTTGGATATTTGCATGGTTGATTGCACCCCTACAACTGAAATTACAGATTTTGCCCAATCAATTCCTTGATCTTTAGCCAACAGTGATTAAATTATTCCTTTAGTCGGAATCATATTTACCATCTTCACTACTATGAACAACATAACAAATCATTTTGACCTTAAACATTTAAACTTCACCTGTCGTGACTCCACCATGCCCCAAGACCTAAAAACATAAATAGAAGTGTCATCTCTTTAAAAGCTTAGCCTTAGGATGAGGTAATCCACACAATTTTACATGATACTGGAGCAATTAGAGGTTCTGGGATTGACTCTCACCATTATGCATCGACAAAATATTTAACATTATAGGTCCAGTAGAAGAAAATGTACCAGCTGAGACAACATGGGCGTATTGAAGACTTTTAAAGAAAAATATATTTCCTCTTTAATAGTGTAAACTTTTAGATGAAGCAGTTCAAATAATTCGATAACAATACTTTCAAATCATATGACATTCAATTGGCTGTCAATAGTCAAAGATTTTTCCCAGATCCAACGATGATTGAACACCTACCAAAACTTGTTCTAAGAAATCTGCTAGCAGATCAATTTCAGCCATAACTTTAGTGAGAATGTGTGATTAAACGGTTGTAGGACCATCTACGGACAATGCGCGACAACTATTAACTTCAGAGTTCAGAGCATTTATATAAATCAATATGGTCATCATCTTGGTAACCAACCCAAATAGGGGGCCAGAAACTCTCTTTTTTGGGGTTAAAATCTACATCATACCTGACACTACTAGTTTATTTTTCACGAATAAACCAGACTGCAAAAGAAAAGAAGAATGAAATCATCTTCATAAGTAAATTGTTAAAAGTACAAGCACAGAATCAATTCTACCCATAAAATAAAATGAACTTTTGAATTAAACTAAACTAGGGCATATCAAATCTCTACTACTATGAATCGTTCATAGAAAACTTACACACACCTACTAGAGAGAGCAAATGGATCAAAACAGACACCTTCATCATTCATAAAGCATATACAACTCACAATATTTTTTTCTTACAAATCAATGCAAATTCATTTCTAATACAAAATTATCTGACCGCTTAGCATGGTCAATCGAGTAGTGGAGGCCCGTATCTTTTAAAAGATGTCTTGGATGTGGCAGGAGTTAGGCATACCTTGTATTGCCTAACCATTAGAGCATATTAATAACCAATATGTAATCATAGGGTAATGTAAGATTTTACCTCCTTATCCTGTGAGACATATTGTGGTAGTATATTATCAAAATTCATGTGACAAATATATGTCTCTGTGTGTGTGTGTGTGTGTGTGTGTGAAGAATTGAGTCTTACAGATATTGGCCAATGTCAAGTAAGATGCTTCACTGTTATCAAAGCACCAAGGACTCAAAATGCACAGAACAAATGTGAAATTGGTGAAGACATCTTGCAACAGAAAGATAAAGTAGATGATCATTACGATACTGCAGAGGTTAAACTAATCAAACTAGTATCTACCATCTCTTACCGTATACTCTGAAATTCCCTACCCTCCCAAATGACGGCAGTATCTCAAATAAAAATAACTTATGTTTTCCAACTCAAGAGAGATTGTTATATCTCCTTATGTAATTGATTGTTTCCTTTTAGAACTATATCTGTATTTCCTTTGACACCCTTTCGGGTCCGAGATTATATACTGCTGCAGAAACTGAATCGAAGGGGTTGGTTGAAAGGTATGTTAGAAAGGTAATAATGCATTTACTTGGACACTTGTCATTCCAACTTTCCGTTTCAAGTTTTCATTAAAATGATAGTTCCTGGTTCTCAAACCCAAATGCTAAAAAGTGGTTGTCTGAGTTTGCACTTTCCACTCACAATATCTGCCTTAAGAAACTAAAGCACCTAACAAGTTAAGCAATCAATGCAATGCAGATAAATACATGTCAATTAGAATCAAACTGTGACTACTGTATGCAATGAAATAAGATTCCCGACAAGGGGTTGGTTGAAAGGTATGTTAGAAAGGTAATAATGCATTTACTTGGACACTTGTCATTCCAACTTTCCGTTTCAAGTTTTCATTAAAATGATAGTTCCTGGTTCTCAAACCCAAATGCTAAAAAGTGGTTGTCTGAGTTTGCACTTTCCACTCACAATATCTGCCTTAAGAAACTAAAGCACCTAACAAGTTAAGCAATCAATGTAATGCAGATAAATACATGTCAATTAGAATCAAACTGTGACTACTGTATGCAATGAAATAAGATTCCCGACCTCAAGATTCTTCATGCTAGTATGCACTTCTAACTTCTCATTCCCTGTATGCACTATAAACATCTTCAATCTCCATCTCGGATTCATCTTCCAGAAGATCTCCCTCCAAACTACCCATATTATGCTCGTTATTTTCCACTTGAACACGTTCATCTTCTGACTCATTCTCAAGCAAATCATCATCCACGAATTCCTGCAAATCTTCAAGAGTATTCATTGTTTCCTTCTTCTTTCTGTATCCAACAAAGCTTAGAACCTTTTCTCTCCAAACAGCCAAAGGGTGCTTCTCAATCAACTCAGAACCTTCATAAGCACTATTAAGAAATACATGAAACCTCTTACCCCTTTCTGAAACATAAAAGATTCCAAAATGTTTAAGCAACAGCCTCATCAGCTTCTGAGGCATTACGAACTCCCTCCTAAAATGTGTCAGATAATCTGTCACCAACCTCTTTTCGATTGTAAAGCTCAGCAGCTCATGCATCACTGCAACCGCCCTCTTATTGAACTCCAGTGTTCCAGCCTTTAGTTCCCTGGCATCTGCGTAAGGCGACAAGTATTCCCGCTTCTGAAAATTCTCTATCTTCCCCTTATATCTAGACAAAATTTGTTTATAATCATGTGGGAATTTCATTGGGAAAGACAAGGAAAGAAGACCAGCTACGTGATCATCTGGGACCTGCATACCACCTAGACTTAGAGCCTTCCTTTCTAACTCTGCCATAGCCCAACTCGATCTCCAATTCACAAGCTCTAAATACTCACTTTCATCATAAGGTTTAAATGGATGAACAACTCTAAAGTAATCAGGAAATCTGTGCACCCAATGCTTCCTAAAATCCATGGGCAACCCCAAATCTCTTCTGAAATGAACAATCTTATCTAAGGCAAGGCGCTTGTCTACGGACATCATCAGCATCCTAGTTACAAGCTCTGCAGCTTTATCACTCTGCCTCTCAATAATAGCCTCCTCTTCTTGGACTAAATCTGCAGCCTCCTTTGTCATACCACACCATAAAATCCCTCTATGATCCTTGTACAGTTCAAAGAGCTTGGGGGACTTCCGTAGAAAAACCGAGATTTTATGGGGCTTTGGGAGGTTTATTTGCCTCCTATACTGATCAAGTTCCCTAATTGATATGATTTGTTGAGGCTCCTGTTTGAGGACTTCAAATATTAATAGGACTTTGGAGAGGATCTTGTGCTTTTCTGTGGCTATTTCAAGGTCATGCACCCGCTTCTTCTTGCTTCTGTCTTGGACTCTTTTACTGGTAGTCATTGATCGGTGCCATTGCAAGATTGCTGAAGAATCTATGAACAAGAATGCAATTGATGTATTTAGTTCAGCAGAGAAACATCCACGTCTACCAATAAGTCTGAGCATTGTGCCAAACCAAAATAATCAGAGGGGATTCTCCCGCAAAACAAAGAGGGTATTGCAGCTCTCAGTCCAAATACTAAACAGAGCACTGAGTAATGGATGTACTCGCTTGTCATGTACCTACTATTCCCTGATCATACCCCTTCTGTTCCCTGATCAATGCTTTGCCATAAATGGAAAACGGCCGGAGACAACACGATGCAGCATGGCAAGTTTAATCCATTGCGGGAGCCTAAGATTTGTTAAAATAGGCTTCCCAAGTGGAACCAATTTGGACTAAGTGAGATCTCAGGCAAAGTACCTTGAGGGAATATATAAAAAAAATAACTTTGTTAAGATTGTTAATCGTGAAACCTACATTAAGTACTGCTCTAGTGCTTGATATGACATAGTACTGATTAAAGCAAATGAAGATTAATTACCAACAACCACAAGTAACTATTGCAAGTCGATCATATTGCCATAAGATGACACCAAAAAATAGATTATCATTGAGATAACCTATCAAGATTACGAAAAAAAAAAGGTTTCTAACTCATGCAGCAATACTTAAAATGTGTATTTGCCAAGTTGTCATCAAACTTTTTCGCTCCTTTAAGATTTAAATTAACCTACATGAGAAAACAATGGAAAAATTAACATTTATCCTTGTTGATAATAAGCATTAGACGTCAAGTGGACTAAGCTTGCAAAACACTTTGCAGACTTAGCTTGCAAAACACTTTGCAGACTTAGCTTGCAAAAGAAAAAAACTTAGCTTGCAAAACACTTTGCAGACTCAAGTGGTAAACGGATGATTAACTTTGTTAAAAAAGATATGTATCAAGATAATGTAGAAATGTGATTGGTTCAAGTTAAGAAGGCTGCAGGAAGCAAAACTCGTGAAATTGAAGCTCACCAATGCCATTTCACACCAACAAACACAACGAATGATGTTGAAATTTTCTTCTTTTTTTTTTGAGAAAGCATGATGTGGAAATTTCAAGCTCTGAAAACCCTACCAATGACTGTAAGCTACAGGTGTCTGTATCTATTCGGCAACAGTTCAAAAGTTGAACCATTAAGGAAGTAAAAGAGAGATCTTGAGTGTAAACTAGTGTCATTCTCTAACAAAACCAAAAGAAAGAACAAAATAGTTCTTGAGGCAAGATTAAATAAAGCGGGAGAAGATAACACGTCAGGTGACACAGTTCTATGGTAAATGGAGCCTGATAAAAGAAAATACAAGACTTCAATTATACACACTGAAAGATCGGATATCGGGAATTAGTTTACCACAAAACCAAACCAATTATTTCACTTTCTTTAATTATTCTTGGTGGGAAATGAAATGAGTAAACAACACACAACAAAATTTTACTCTAATGCTATGTTATTGAAATTATTGCCTAAGAAACTTCCGAAAGCAAAGACGTAACCAAATACTATAATGCTAAAGGAATGCGTTTTCAGAAAATCGACCTAATTTTACAGAAAACACCAACTAACAAACAAAACAACTCTAAGTACCACGCAACAATTAAACATGAAAAATGACAAATATTGAGCACAAAAGAATATAAATAAATAAAAGAAAGAAGCAAACAAACTGATACAACATTATTATTGTACTTATCATTCTACTTAATCAATCTATTAGTCAATAGGAACTGTCTCCTATCTACAAAAACAACACCACAAGTGGGGTCTGTTTCCGATAGAACCTCCGCTAAAGAAGATGAAAAGAGACAGTGGCGGCGCAGTAATATGAGAGTAAGCAAGAAAGAAAGAGTCATGCTTTCTAACTACTAAATGATGTGAAACTGGTAAAAAATGCGTACCTTTAGCTGGAGTTATTTCTCCGCAAACAAACTTGATCAATTGTTCTAGAACTATAGAGGTTACTGAAGAGAAAAACAGCGTAAAGTTCTAGAACTATAGAGCCGTCGTAGGGTTTAGCTTTAGTCCATCAAACGGCCAAAATCAAATGAAGAGCTCAAAATTAAGAACCCTACTTCCCTGTGCAAGACAAAGGCTTTAATTGAGGAAACAATAAAACGAGATGCTGCAAATAAATGGAGGAGAATGTCTGATCGTTTGTATTTATGGAATTTCACAAATATTTGGAAATTTAATTGGTAGTATGGGGATTGAGTTCTCAAATGACTACTTTGTCTTCGGCGGAAACGCTTTAACTTTACCTTCTGGACTTCTATTCTTCTAATAGCAGAGGGAAAGAAGAAAATTATTTTTTGCATCTCCAAATTTCCCCAACGAGGAATGGTGGATGAGCTTTGTACTTCAGTGAATTTTATCAGATCAAGCTGCGGATATATGTTGTATTATATACTTTCCAATTGCTCCTGACGGTAAAATACACCAATTAACCTTAGAAAAAAACACAATGATATAGAAGAATTCACTAGTTCTGCAAAAAATGGTTCACTACATCTGGTTATGCACAATATTAGTACTGAAGGTTCACTTTATCAAGGTCAATATTTGGGTCTTCTGTTAAATAGACTAAGGGGTCGTTTGGTTGGAATACGATTTATATCGGTATAAGTTATATTGGGATAAGTTATGTTGAGATTGGTTATGTCGGAATTTTTGTTTATTCATTGTTTGGTATGTTGTATTAAGAATGATAAGAAGTATAAGTTATACCGGTACTAATTACCCCACCTTCTATAAGGTATAAGTTATCCCACTGTTAAAATTAACACCAGCATAATTTATACCTGATTTGCTAACCAAACAGGATATTAAAGTAGTATTAAATTTTTGTACCACCCTTAAACCTTCTTATACCTTGTACCAAACCACCTCTAAAAGTGCTCAACTTTGGTAAAGTTAAAGGATAATCAAGGTGGTATATAAAGGACAAAGTTAGACCTATTTTCAAAGACAAGGGATAATTTTAGCTAAAAACTCGAAGAGAAGAACTAGAGCTGCAAATACTAACGCACTGAATGAGAATTGAGAACCTTTTTTCTATTTTGCCTTTCTTTGCATTTCGCCCTCTAAAGTATTAGATAAGTAAACTTTGATGCGATTAGTTATTTAGTTTTGTGTTATTTTTTTTTGGGCGGAAATTGCTTTTATAAAATAATATGGAGAAAGATTATGTGTTTAGATTAAATTTGAGAAAACTCCATTTGGTTTCTTATTTCAGGAATAATGTTTTGGCTTGATTTTATCCAATCACGCTATGTTTTGGTAATCTAAAATTCTAAATGGGTTGTTGGTGTCACACCTCCTTCTTCTAAAGAATAGGGGACTTTTTTAATTAAAGTGATATTATTTGAAATGAGATTATTTATTTAATTAGAGTCGCCTCTTGAAATAATTATTACAGTGTCCCAAATCACCAATTTATTTTAAAATCTCAAATCGAGGAAAATTGACTCTATTTATGATCCGCGAACACAGAAGTGTCACACCTCCTTTTTCCCGAGCGAGATAGGGAATTTTTCCGATTCAAGTGACATAATTCGAAATGGGGTTATTTATTTAATTCATAGTTGCCACTTGGAATAATTTATGGTGTCACAAGTCACCGAATTATTTTAAATCCCAAATCAAGGAAATTTGACTCTATTTTTTGTCCACGAACACAGAAGACTGGGTAAGAAATTCTGTTAACCCGGGAGAAGGTGTGAGTCAATCCTAAGTTCCGTGGGTTTAGCATGGTTGCTCAACTATTAATAATTGGCCTAATTATCTGAAAATTTACTTGTCTTAAGATCTATTATTCATTTTTATTTTTCTAACCGCTTTTAATTATCGGAAAAGACCTAAAAATGCCACTCAACTTATAGAAATGACCTATCGATGCCATCCGTTAAAAGCTCGTTATTTCCATGCACTACCGTTATACATTTGGCCTATTTATGGCATTATTTGCCTAACAGTTAAACTTTTTCTTTTTTTAAATAAGTATAATTAGTTTTAAACCCCACATTTCCACGTGTCTGTTGATTATTGGTCCGTCTTTACCCATGAACTACATTTGTTTTAACCTTTGTTAGTTTTATTTACCAATACCCAATCGGGTAAAACAAACCCAATTTTTAATCCAAACCTAACCCTAGCTCCAGTCGTCTCTCCCAAATCAGCAACCCTCTATCCACCATTAAATTCAATTTCTCCATTATCATTCTGAAATTCCTAATAGGGTTTAGGTCTATTGCTTAATTACGATTCATCTTCATAGTAACTTTTTCTTGTTAAAGAGTTCAAAATGTCTGTTGGGTTGAGCGGCTAAATTGACTCAAAGAGGAAGTGTCGTTGTGGATTTGTAGCACATCATTGAACTTGATCTGACCTTGTGTTATTACTATGAGATTCACTAGGATGTTCAACTAAGTTGCTTTATGAGCTGCAAAAATTTGATAAGGGCTTCTTGTCTAACAGCATCTGCAGTTCCCTGAAACCATTTTTCCCAGTTTCCCCAGGTGTCTGAGTTGCAGCCAATACCTATTTTATAAAGGAATTGTTACAAAAGAACAAATCATTTTAAATTGTTACATCACTGCAAATATTGTTTGAACAAATCAGTTGAAGGAAAATAAGCTCAATTATGATATCAAGGGAGCAGTATTGTACTGGGTCAACACAAAGTAAACCAAACTGTTCATCGATAATCAAATATTTTACTACAATAACAGAAGCTAAACCAAACTAAACCAAATTGTTCACATAGAAATAGAAGATAAACTAAATTGATGTCTCGCATCAACTGTATTCAAAATACATAATACTAACCCACAATAGCTTAACTGAACGTTACAACAGTCTAGCTGCATAACTGAACATTACAAAAAGAGTAGTTTTCAACAGTCTAGTTGCATCTAAAATCGTTACAAAAACTGAACCAAAAGTAGCTTTCAAAAAACATAAGTGAAATAGAAGACTAAACAAAAGTAGCTTTCAATCATCTGCTTGTTCTTCTTGCCCTTCCTTGCCTTCAATTTGTACTTCTTTTTTATAACTTTTGCTTGAAGCTGGCTTGAAGTAATTGCTGGTTTTTCATTCCAAGTAGCCTTTGTTGGTGAATAAGGCAGGTTTGTTGGTGTTGTTGCACCTGTTTCATATCTAGTAAATTGGGTCCTTGTTCTACCAGTTGGATTCATTTGTACCTTCCTCATGGCTAGTCTTGTATCAGTCTCAGATATAACCATCGGCCTAATTGTTGGGTCTTCCTCATCTCCAATATCAGGTCCATAACTGTTGTACTTTTGTGTTCCAACTTGAGTGTTAAAGACTCACTATTATGACTGTTGTGTTCCCACTTCAGTTTTAAAGAATGCTTCACTAAATATTGAACTCTGTCCAAGCTCTTGTGTTTCATCTTCTGAAGATGTCAATGTGGGGGTATTGTCCAAGTCTTTCATCTTTTTTGAACAAAGTCCAGCCCCACTACCCTGCCAACCAAAGATAATAGTTAGTACATAATCTGCAAAAATTGTAAGTATTTCATAAACTACAAGAAATATAAATCTTTACCTTGTAGCATCCTCTTGCATTGTGCATTAAAGGATTTAGTAAAGTTGTTATCCACCCTTAGATTTTTACATTGTGTATCAAAGTAGGCTCTATACCATACTTTTGGTGGATAGTTGATCAAGTCTCATGCAGCATCCTTTGACATCCCCCCAAGCTTCAACAATTGATCTTTAAGCTCTTCTTCATAAGTACTCCAAGCACACCACCACATCAACTTGCTCATTTCCCCACTCCTCCATTTTTTTAACCAGTTGGCTTTAATGTGTCTAGAACAATACACGTGATGAGCATCAGGTAGTACAGTGCTCACACCATCTAATAATCCCTGTGATGACATCAAATCAGCAAATTAGTAAATTAAACAAGACTAAACCGAGTTGAAAGCAGAAGAAAGAACAGAAATGGTACCTTTTGCATGTCCAATATAAATGTCACTCCATCCCCATTATTTTGTTCCAAAACCTCTTCAAAAGTTCAACAAACCAACTCCAGATCCTGCTTGTTTCTTGTCAACCACTACTCAAGCAAGTGGATAGAACTGATTCATAGATCTTGTCCTATGGCCACCAATAGTTGACCCTTGCATTTTCCCTTCAAGAATGTACCATCCAAACCAATAAGCGGTCTCAATCCACTTTTGAAGCCTAGCTTCAAAGCTTGGAAGCATATGTAAAATCTCAAGAACCTCCTTTTTCCTTCTTCCAAAGCATCATTTGATATGTTGATTGCAACATCACTCCCAGGATTCGACAGTCTTAGTGCTTGACCATAGGCTTCAAGCTTGTTATATTCATCCTTGAAACTCTTATCTAACTTCTCAAGTATCATCACCTTAGCCCTTTTAAACTTAGATCTTGTCACATTAAGCTTAAAATCATTCTCTAATTTCCCTCTCATATCCTTAATAGTATACATGGAATTGTTTTGTAGTTTATTCTTAAAGTATTGTGCTAATGTCTTAGCATCATCCCTTGTATTTTTATAACAAGGATTACAATTATGTTCTGCTTTCAAATTTTTGATTCTAAACTCATTAGTCTTTTTATCCCTTGAGATAGAACATCTAAAACGGCATCCTACATCACAAACATATCTAGCCCTAGTAGGATGTCACGGCCCCAAATCCTAACAGGCCGTGATGACGCCTATCGTGGAACTAGGCTAGCCAACCATCACCTTACTACGCGTTTATTCAATTATAACAATTCACAATTTAATAATAAGCATGCAACCATAGCACAAATAATATAATTAAGTCTTAGCGTCCCCTTAATATTCTAAACAAACCTCCCGATGAACTGGAGTCAATAGTCATGAGCATCTAAGAATAAATAAATCTAACTCTGCTAAAACTATAATATATATGTCTCTGAATCAAATACTAAAGCTAAATAGGGAAGGGAAATAGAGAAGCCGTGGACGCTGGACAGCTACCTTGAAATCCCGTGAATGCTGCTATCGAACCTGCGCCAGCTACTGCTGCGAGCTAGTACCTGGATC
>MDKH01124522.1:0-18541 GCA_005239495.1 Nicotiana undulata | reverse complement strand
TGTCGTGCTGCAGGTCCTGATAGACAGGTAGACACAGCTCTCCTACCATAATAGGCTTTCCAGCTCAGCGGTCATAGGCGAGATCCCTTCTCCGGACTTGCCGTGGTCTTGGTATCCATTTTTGTAATAGATATTATGGGTATGTCGGGGCCCTGTTCCGGCTATGTTGTATTACTTATGCTCCTTTAGAGGCTCATAGACAAGTGTCAACTCATGTACAATTTGGGTATGTTTTGTTGGATAATTTTTGTTGTATAGTCTTTCATGGCAGCGTTGTAGCTCGTACCTTTTATGTAGTTTCTTAGCAATCTTGTCATCCCATGTGATGTATGTTCATGATCAATATCTACCATTTATATTGATCTCGTTATCCCTTAAAGATAATAAGAAGGTTAGATAAAATGTACGTTGGTGTTCGGCAAGTATGGACCGGGTACTAGTCATGATCCTCCAGTTTGGGTCGTGACAATTGCGGAGGAACTCTTGCGATCGCGATTAACAAAAAGATGCTGCTATAAAACCAGAAAAACCAGCAAAGGACTTAGGCCATAATATGCCCGTTTGGGCACCCGAAACACACTCAAGGCCCCCGGGACCTCAACCAAACCTTCCAACCTACCCTAATACCTCATTCAAACTTGGTCGAGCCTTAAAAACACATATAATAACATCAAAACCATCAATTATGCATAGATTCAAGCCTAAGAACTTATGAAATTCCTAAAATTCACATTCGATGCGGAATCACGTCAAAACTCATCCGAATGACCTAAAATTTTGCACACAGGTCATAAATGACATTATGGACCTGCTATCACTTCCGGAATTCTGTTCCGAGCCCGATATAAAAATTTCACCTATCGGCCGAAATCGCCGAAATTCTAACTTTCTCCAATTCAAACATAATTCTACAACAGACCTCGAAAACACATTCCGAACACGCTTCCAACCCCAAAATCAACCAACGGAGCTAACGGAGTCAACGAAATTCCATTCCGAATTCGTATTCACACAGTTCTAACTACGACCCGATTTCTAAAGCTAAATTCCACATTTATGGACTAATTGTCCAAATTCACTCCGGATTTCACCACTCAATGTTCCGACAAGTTCCAAAAGCATAAATAGACATGGGAGAGCAGTTATTAGGGGATCGGGGCGCTAACTCTCAAAATGACCGACCGGGTCGTTACATTCTCCCCCTCTTAAGAAAATCGTTCGTCCTCGAATGAGTATAGAAACATACCTGAAGCTGTGAAAAGATGAGGGTACTGACTCTGCATATCCTGCTCGGTATCCCAAGTCGCCTCCTCGACCGGATGACCCCTCCACTGAACCTTGACTGACGCAATATTCTTCGACCTGAGCTTTCTGACCTGCCTGTCCAATATAGCTACAGGCTCCTTATTATATGATAGGTCCTTGTCCAACTGGACTAAGCTGAAATCCAAAACATGAGTCGGATCCCCATGATACTTCCGGAGCATAGAGACGCGGAATACCGGATGAACTCCTGCTATGTTGAGAGGCAAGGCCAACTCATAAGCAACCTCCCCAACCCGCTGCAATACCTCAAAAGGGCCAATGAACCTCAGACTCAGCTTACCCTTCTTCCCGAATCTCATGACTCCCTTCATAGGCGATACCCAAAGCAAAAACCGATCACCCTCCATAAATGCCAAGTCACGAACATTCCGGTCCGCATAACTCTTCTGTCTGGACTAGGTTGTGCGAAGTATCTCCTTGAATCACCTTTACCTTGTACAGGGCATCCTGAACCAAGTCTGTATCCAACAATCAGGCCTTGCCCGACTCAAACCATCCCACTGGAGACCTGCACCGCCTACCATACAAAGCCTCATATGGCTCCATCTGAATGCTGGACTGGTAGCTGTCATTATAAGCAAACTCTGCAAGTGGCAAGTATCGATCCCATGACCCTCCAAAATCCATCACACAAGCACGGAGCATATCCTCGAGAATCTGAATCATGCGCTCGAACTGACCGTCCGTCTGAGGGTGAAAGGTTGTACTCAACTCCACATTGGTACCTAACTCCTGCTGAATGGCACTCCAGAACCGTGAAGTGAACTGTGTACCTCTGTCTGAAATGATAGATACTGGGATACCGTGGAGGCGAACAATCTCTCTGGTATAAATCTCAGCCAACCTCTCGGATGAATATGTAGTCAATACTAGAATGAAATGGACTGATTTGGTCAGCCGATCTACAATTACCCAAATAGCATCATACTTCCTCAAAGTCCGAGGAAGTCCAACCACAAAGTCCATGGTGATCCGCTCCCACTTCCACTCTGGAAGCTCAATCTGCTGAAGTAACACTCCCGGTCTCTGATGCTCGCATTTGACTTGCTGACAGTTGAGACACTTGGATACAAACTCCACTATATCTTTTTTCATCCTTCACCACCAATAGTGTTGCCTCAGATCCTGGTACATCTTCGCGGTGCCCGGGTGGATGGAATACCGCGAACTGTGGTCCTCCTCAAGAATCAACTCCCGAAGCCCATCTATATTGGGCACACAAATACGTCCATGCATCCTCATCACACCATCATCACCTATGGTCACATCCCTGGCATCACCCCGCCGAACTCTATCCTGAAGAGCCAGAAGGTTGGAATCCTCATACTGGCGCTCCCGAATGAGGTCATAAAGAGAAGATAGAGCAACCACACAAGCATATACCCGGCCAGGCTCAGAAAGATTCAATCTCACGAACTGACTGGCTAAGGACTGAACATCTAAGGCTAGAGGCCTCTCAGCTACATGAAGATATGCTAACTCCCCAAACTCTCCGCCCGGCGACTCAGGGCGTTGGCCACCACATTGGCCTTCCCCGGGTGGTATAGTATAGTGATGTCATAATCCTTGAGTAACTCCAACCACCTACGCTGGCGCAAATTGAGATCTTTCTGCCTGAATATGTGTTGCAAACTCCGGTGATCCATGAATATCTCAATGGGAACACCATATAAATAATGACGCTATATCTTCAGGGCGTGAATAATCGCTGCCAACTCGAGATCATGAACTGGATAGTTTTCCTCATGGACCTTCAACTGTCTGGACGCGTAGGCAATCACCCTACCGTCCTGCATCAACACCGCCCCAGGCCAATCCTCAAAGCATCACAATAGACTGTATAGGACCCTGAATTGGTAGGCAATACCAACATAGGATTTGTGGTCAGGGATGTCTTGAGCTTCTAAAAGCTCTCCTCGCACTCCTCAGTCCATATGAAAGGGTCACCTTTCTGGGTCAGTCTGGTCATGGGCGCTGAAATGGATGAAAATCCCTCCACAAAACGGCGATAATACCCAGCCAAACCGAGGAAATTGCGAATCTTAGTAGCGGAAGACGGTCTAGGACAACTCTTTACCGACTCCACCTTCTTCGGATCTACCTTGATCCCACCAGAAGACACCACATGTCCTAGGAATGCCACAGAATCAATCCAAAATTCACACTTAGAAAATTTGGCATACAATTTCTTCTCCCTCAAAGTCTGAAGTACGGTCCTCAAATGCTGCTCATGGTCCTCCTGGGACCGAGAATATACCAAAATGTCATCAATGAACATGATAACGAAAGTATCAAGATAAGGATGAAATACGCAGAGCATCAGGTGCATAAAGGCTGTTGGGGAATTCGTCAGCCCAAATGACATAATAATGAATTCATAGTGGCCATATCTGGTCCTGAAAGCAGTCTTCGGGATATCCGGCTCCCGAATCTTCAACTGATGATAGCCCGAACGCAGATCAATCTTGGAGAACACCTTAGCACCCAGTAACTGGTCAAATAGATCATCAATGCGAGGCAATGGGTACCTGTTCTTCACTGTCACCTTATTCAGCTACTGGTAATCAATACACATACACATCGAACCATCCTTTTTCTTCACAAATAATACCAGAGCACCCGAAGGTGATACATTGGGCCTGATGAAACCTTTATCAAGCAGTTCCTGCAACTGCTCCTTCAACTCCTTCAACTCAGAAGGAGCCATGCGATAGGGAGGAATGGAAATGGGTTGAGTGCCCGGCAACAAGTCAATGCCGAAATCAATATCTATGTCGGGCGGCATACCCGAAAGATCAGCTGGAAATACATCAGGATAGTCCCTCACAACTGGAACTGACTCAACTGTAAGGGTCGCAACACTAACATCTCTCACATAAGCCAAATACGCATCCCACCCCTTTTCCGCCATCTGCTAAGCCTTAAGAAAAGAAATGACTCAGCGGGGAGTATACTCTAAGGAACCTCTCCACTCTAACCTCGGTAATCCTGGCATAGACAGCATCACAGTTTTGGCGTGACAATCAAGAATAACATAGTGGGGCGACAACCAGTCCATGCCCAATATAACATCGAAATCTACCATACTGAGTAGTAATAGATCAACCCTGGTCTCAAAACCACTGATAACTATCAGGCACGACCGATATACGCGGTCCACAATAAGAGAATTTCCCACGGGAGTAGAAATATATACGGTGGAACTCAAAGAATCCCGAGGTACCCCCAAATGTGAAGAAAAATAAGAAGATACATATGAGTATGTAGAACCTGGATCAAAAAACACGGATGCATCCCTATGACAAACAAGGACAATACCTGTGATGACCGAATCTGAAGCAACGGCCTCGGAACGGGATGGGAGAGCATAATATCTTGCCTGACCTCCCCCTCTAGGGCGACCTCGACCTCCCCGACCTCCACCTAGAGCTGTCTGAGAAGGTGGGGTAGAAGCTGGGGTTGGGAGAATAGCTGGAGGACCCGGTTGAGCGCATGGGGCCTGATAAGACTGAGATGGTGCACCCCTCCTAGCCCTGGGGCAATCTCTAATCACATGGCGAGGGTCACCACACCCAAAACAACCCCTCGGAGGGCGTGGTGGCTGCTGCTGACTTTGAACTGGCCGGTGATAGCACCTCGAGCAGGAGGCACATAAGATACTGGCGGTGCATAATAAGGCTCCTGAGGTCTTGAAAGAGATGGAATATCGTTGGCTGATGGAAGAGCTAAATGAACAGGGAGACTCACAAAGACCCTACCATAGCGTGTTGCTGGTGCACGAACTCCTGAAAAATGACCAGTCTCTCGAGACCTCTTGGCCTCTCTCTCCTCCCTGTCCCGGGCTAACATACTCTCAATCCTCCGGGCAATACTCACGGCCTGCTGGTGAGTGATATCTGTCTCCAGCTCCCTGGCCATGCTGGTCCGAATGCTGGGGTGGAGTCCCTCAATAAAGCGTTGAACCCTCTCTCTGACAGTGGAAACCAAAGCTGGTGCATGACAAGCCAAGTCGCTGAAACAGACTGCATACTCTGACACAGTCATGGTACCCTGGCGTAGCTGCTCAAACTCTGCACAGCAAGCATCCCTGATACTCTGAGGGAAAAACTCAAGTAAGAACATCTCGGAGAACTGAGCCCAAGTAAGTGAAGCTGCCTCGTCCAGACTACTCAGCTCAAAAGCACGCCACTACTGATAAGCTGCTCTCGTCAGCTGGAAAGCGGTGAAAGAAATCCCACTCATCTCCACAATACCCATAGTGCGGAGAATGCGATGACACTCCTCAAGAAAACCCAGGGCGTCATCCGAAGCTAGTCCGCTGAACTCAAGTGGGTGGTACTTCTTGTACCTCTCAAGTCGGAGTTGCTCTGCCTCAGAAACAGCTACCCTAGCCTCATGCTGAGCTGGAGCTATTGGAGGCATAGGAATATACTCTGGAACCTGCCCAATATGAACCCTCTGCTCAGGAGTACGGGATGCGGGAGTCTGTGCCCCTCCCCTGTCCTAGGATGTAGCTGGAGCTATCGGGAGTAGTCCTGCCTGAGACAGAGTACTGAAGGCACTCAAGAACTGAGCCAATGTCTCATGGAGGGATGGAGTAATAGTAGGAAACTCCTGTGCCCCTCCAACTGTGGCTGCTGGGGGCTCCTCCGTCCTTGCTCTAGCCGGTGCTCGGGCTGCACCGCACGCTCGTCCTCTACCCCTGCCCCTGCCTCTGGCGGCTCTGGCTGGGGGCTCGGGTGCCTGGTCATCAGTACGTCCGGTACTGGTGCGCACCATTTGTAAGCAAGAATATAATAGAGTTTAAGAATTTTGATGACACTAACTAGCACGATAAGGAATTCCAAAGAATATGATTGTTCTTAACAGTTACATAGCCTCTCGAAGATAGATACGAACGTCTCCGCACCGATCCGCGAGACTCTAATAAACCGTCTTATGACTTGTGACTCCTATGAACCTAAACGCTCTGACCCAAATTGTCACGACCCGAATTACCCTCTAAATAATCTCGTGATGGCACCTAGTCTCTACGACTAGGTAAGCCTAAAACATACGGAAAATAAAGCAATATAATAGTAGAAATAGAAAAGAAGAAGGAAATATATAACTCAGCCGCTCGGCATTTACAACTTTCACTTCCCAAAACCTGGAACGTCACAATAATCACAAGTTCTGTACTAATGTAGCTCTATACAATGGAAAAATGAAAATGCTTATAAGTCTCCTAAGCCTATACTAGAATAGAAGAGGACTTGTGTGATTCTGCGGACGCGGCAGAATTACCTCGCGGTCTCCTGGCAGCTGCTAAAGTACTCCTAGCCAAAATGTTGTGTACTGGTACCTGGATCTGCACATGGAAAACATGCGCAGGAACGGGCATGAGTACTCCACAATAGGTACCCAGTAAGTGCCAAGCCTAACCCAGTCAGGTAGTGACGAGGTCAGGTTAAAGCTCTACTGGAGGTTTATAATAAAACAGTTAAAAATCTAAGCAGAGATAGGTAATAAGTTATAGAAGAACAGTAGAAACGATAAACTGCAAAGAATAATAAAAGAGAGCCCTCGGCTCAGCACAACATATGTCTCCATAACAAATATGCAATGTAGTACAGGGGGAAAGCTCCCGGAATCTAGTTCGTAGTCCCCATTTAAATATGCAATGCAATGAATACAGGATATAGTGTATTTGAATAGTGTAGAAGGAATCACAGGCAAATACATAATAAACTACCTAAACATGGTACAAGTATTAACAATTAGGAGTAACTCAAATAAGACAGGTAGACATGCTCATTCCTAGGCTACACTACACAGTTAGTACAGGGAACAATGATAAGGGATGATTGATTCATGTCATGAAAGGAAAAAATATGAAGTTTTAGCAACAATATCCCGTGTACGCACTCGTCACCTCACTTACACGACACTCATATAACAAAACAATATCAAAAACAACCTAAGGGGAAGTCCCCAACACAAAGTTGGGCAAGCCACTTAACTCGACTTCGCTACTCAACCCAAAATCACGCTCTTGCCACGAGTATCCGACTTCGGGTGGCCCAAATCTAATCAATTCGATTGCATAATGTAAATAACACTTTAAGTAATCAAAATAGCTAATTAATTCGAAGCTAATACGCGAAATAAGGAAATTCGCCCAAAACGTCCCCGGGCCCACGTCTCAGAATCGGGTAAAAATTATATATTCCGGACACTCGTTTAATCACGAGTCTAACCATATAAGAATCTCTCAAATCGGATGTCAAAAACCCAATCAAAACTCAATAATTCAGCCTATGAAGTTGATCCAATTTCTCCCAAATCCTCCACCAAAATTCAAAATTTAAGGACTAGATTTAACCGACTCACGCCTGGGATTTGAGCAGTGCGATCGCAGAACCACAATTGCGATCGCGAACCTTGAAGACCCAGTCCTATGCGACCGCGGATATACTCAAGCGATCGCGAAGAGTAATACTCCCATTTTCCGCTGCCTAAGGGGCTCTATGCGATCGCGACACCTGCTTATGCGATCGCGGAGACTAAGTTGCCCAAGCTATGCGATCGCGGACCTCTTCTTGTGATCACAGTGAACAAATTGCATACCTCCCCCACTTACCTTATGCGATCGCAATTAACAAAAGGTTGCTGCTGTAAAACTAGAAAAACCAACAAAGGACTTAGGCCAAAATATGCCCGTTTGGGCACCCGAAACACACTCGAGGCCCCCGGGACCTCAACCAAACCTTCCAACCTACCCTATTACCTCATTCAAACTGGGTCGATCCTTAAAACACATCTCATGACATCAAAATCATCAATTATGCATAGATTTAAGCCTAAGAACTTATGAAATTCCTAAAATTCACGTTCGATGCGGAATCACGTCAAAACTCATCTGAATGACCTCAAATTTTGCACACAAGTCATACATGACGTTACGGACCTCTTTTCACTTCTAGAATTCCGTTCTGAGCCCGATATCAAAATTTCACCTATCGGCCGAAATCGCCGAAATTCTAACTTTCGCCAATTCAAGCATAATTCTACAACAAACCTTGAAAACACATTCCGAACACGCTCCTAACCCCGAAATCATCCAACGGAGCTAACATAGTCGACGGAATTCCTTTCGGATTTGTCTTCGCACAGTTCAAACTACGGCCCGATTTCTAAAGCTAAATTCCACATTTATGGACTATGTGTCCAAAATCACTCCGGATGTCACCACTCAACGTTACGACAAGTTTGAAAAGCATAAATAGACATGGGAGAAGCAGTTATTAGGGGATCGAGGCGCTAACTCTCGAAACGATCGACCGGGTCGTTACTGTCGGTACGACCTTTAATTGGACCTTAAGCACTTTAAGCTGGCCCATAGGCTCTTACGCATTGGGTCAGTACGAACTTTAATCGGCCCTTAGGCACTTTAGGCTGGCCCGTAGGCTCTTACGTATTGGGTCGGTACGACCTTTAATCGACCCTTAGGCCTTTTAGGCTGGCTCGTAGGCTCTTATGCATTGGGTCGGTACGACCTTTAATCGGCCCTTAGTCACTTTATGGCGATGGTCGGACGTCTCCGAGTCGCGTTAGTTTAGCTGGAGCCTTATGACCGTAGTCATTGTGTTTGGTCGTAGCCTTTTAGTCCCCGAGTGAGGTAGCCTCGACGTCTATATCGATGGTATGCCTTTTAAGGGTTCTTACAAGTTCAAATATATAGCATTGACTTTAATATCGGGATTGTGCCTTTTTAAGGTCTTATAAATTTGAAAAGACTTACTTGAGGTATTACAAATTTGGTCATGCCTTACTTGAGCTCTTATAGTTTTGATATTGCCTCATTGACGTCTTATAATTTGTGCCTTTCTTGAGGTCTTACAAAAAATATTGCCTCATTGAGGGCTTATGAGCTCGAAGTTTCCGGCCCTGAGGTCTTATGGCTTCGAGTTTTTGATGGCTCGATGGGGTTACTGTCAATGACAGTCCCCGAGACATCAAAATATTTTGCTCTGGGGCGGTTCCTTGTGAAAATAGTAAACTTTTTGATGTTGCCTCATTGAGGTCTTATAATTCATGCCTCATGGAGGTCTTTCATTGTTGATGATGCCTCAAGGAGGTCTTACATTGTCGATAATGCCTCATGGAGGTCTAACATTGTTGATAATGCCTCATGGAGGTCTTTCGGGCTCGAAATTGCCGGCCCTGAGGTCTTACGGCCTCAAGTTTTTGATGTTAGTCCTCGGGTGTTCGGGAATTTTGTGGCCCTGGAGCTGCTTTTTGTGAAAATAGCAAACTTCTTTGAAGCGCAAAGCATTCTGATAGTAAAAGATACTCCTTTGATTACTTGGTACAATTATACATAGTTTTCGCCGTTGAGGGTTCGATTATTCTACGCGGACACGGCTCATTTGACCGTTTGGCCCGATACATCAATCTCCTATCGAGACCCTCTTTGGCACATTTCGATTTCTCCGAGGAGGTGATCTCCTGGGGGGATGCCCCCTAGTATTCGAGGTTGATTGAAGAGAAACCTTGAATACTTGTTGAGTCCTCCTTAGGTAGCATATAGATGTTGCCTCGTCAACAACCTCTTCGGTAAAACTCATTTGGGATAAAATCTTATCTAAGGGAAAAAGACCGCAACACATGCTTTAAAACTTGAGGTTTCCAAGTTGGAAGGTTCTTTGATTCTTCTAATCGGACACCTGCACATAGGTTAGTGCGAAACGTAAATGAAAAGGGAGAGGGTTATACCTTAGCAGTGATGGCGTTCGAGCCTCGATATGCTTCAACTGCCTGCTCAGAGGATGCGGTACGGTCCTTTACACATTTATCTGGGTGCAACCGAGAATGTAGCTTGTGATTTCTTCTTGGCTGTTTGCTTATCCTTTGGCTCCTTCGATGTGGAAGGTGTCGATGTCGGTGCCACATCATGCACCGCGAACATCTCTCTTGCTGCATGATTCTCCCCGTATACCGTTTTTATTCTGTCCTTCATTGGAAACTTCATCATTTGATGAAGGGTTGATGGTACTGCTCTCATGCAGTGTATCCATGGCCTTCCTAGCAAGGCATTGTACCTCATGTCTCATTCGATGACATGAAACTTAGTATTTTGGGTTGAGCCGGCCACGTTGACCAGGAGGATGATCTCCCCTTTCGCTTGCCATGTTAAATCCGTTGAGGACTCGAGAGGCGGGCACAATCTGGTCGAGCAGTTCGAGCTGCTCCACCACCCTCGACCTGATTATGTTGGCCGAGCTACCTGGATCCACAAGCACACGTTTAATTTGAAATGTATTCACAAGAAAAGAAATTACCAATGTGTCGTTATGAGGCTGAGACAGGGTCTCAATGTCCTCTTCGCTGAATGTGAGAGCGTCCTCGTGTATGTAACCTCGAGTTCGCTTTTCCCTGGTGATGGATATTTTTGTTCATTTGACAATGGGTTCCTGTGGGATGTCGATTCCCCCAAAGATCATGTGGATGACGGGTTGTGGTTCTTCTCTTTTGTTTTTCCTGTTCGCCTCTCTTTACCGAATTTGAGTCTTAGCTCGGTCGCGGAGGAACTCTCGAACGTTCCCTCTGCTGATTAATCGGGCTAGTTCTTCTCGAAGAAGTCTGCAATCTTCGGTCCTATGATCATGCGTTTCGTGAAATTCGCACATCAAATAAGGGTTCCTTTGTGAAGGATCTGATAGTATGGGTTTTGGCCACCTGGTATCTTTGATTTTACCTATGGTGGATATGATGTCTGAAACATCAATGTTAAAATTGTACTCTGATAACCGGGGTGCCTCCACCGGTCCTGTATATCTGTCGAAACCGGCTCTGCTCACGAGTCCCCGAGGATTTTGACCTCGATCTGCCCTTCGGTCGTTTCGAGGTATGTTGCGCCTTAGGGAGCTTCTTCTATCTTTAGTGTATGGTTGGTACCTTTCCTTGTTTGGCTTTGGTTCCTTTGCTAGGAGCCTGTTAGGATATACTGAGCCCGAGGGTGCTCCTACTTGGTCGTCCTCGACCCTAATCTTTGATTGATACCGGTTGTGGACATCCGCCCAAGTTACGGTGGGATATTCAATTAAGTACTGCTTTAGCTGCTTCGAAGCTATTGAGCTCCGTTCGTTCAAGCCTTGGGTGAAGTCCTACACTGCCCAGTCATCGGAGACTGGCGGTAATTCCATTCGCTCCATTTGAAAGCGAGATACAAATTCATGTGGCATCTCGTTTTCTCTCTGTTTGATTTTAAAGACGTCGGATTTCTAGCATGGCAAATGAATCTGTTGAATTAAGGGATAGGTTGTGATACCACATCATGGCCCCCTTCGATAATGTCGCTCCGAAAATTTTCAATAGGACAGATCCAATCTCGTCCTCCTTCAAGTCGTTTCCTTTTATGGCATAAGTCTAAGCAGTGATGTGCTCATTGGGGTCCGAGGCACCGTTATACTTCGGGAGATCGGGCATTCTGAACTTCTTCGGGATGGGCTTCGGAGCTGCACTTGACGGGAATGTACTTTGCACGAACTTTTTTAAATCTACACCCTTCAGAATTGGGGATGCGCCAGGGATCTGATCGACCCACGAGTTGTAGGTCTCCACCTTTTTGTCGTTAGCTTCTGTCTTCTTTTCGCGTGATTCAATCCTCTTCGTGAGTTCCTCGAGCATCTTCATAATAGCGGGGTCGTATGCTAATCCGTTGTTGCTCGATCTCTCCGGTACCTATTCGACTTGAGGAGCCGTTTCCGGTGCTGCTGTGCTTAGAGTTTTTTATGGCTTTGCAGCTGAGCAATCGCCAATTGTTGTGCCTGCAATATTTCAAAAATGACGTGAAGGCTAACCTTTATTTCCTCCCAAACTGGAGTTTTCTGAGCTTCCTGTTGGTTTTCTCAGCGTATACTCTCATAAATGTGGGAACTTATGTCGACGTGTTGGGCATTGCGTGAGCCCACATCCACGGGGATTGGCTCTGGTGCGTCTTAGGGTTTCGCAGTGGTACACCGGTGCCTGAAATAGCTACATCATTCTCAACATGGTCCTCAGGACTGTTGTTTTCATGTGCATACACTAAGTTAGACATTTTGACCTGAAATCAAAGATTCTTGGACACGAAAAAGTGTAAAGAATACTTGTGTTTTTGAGTAAACCAGATGTAAAACAACCACTATTATTTTTAGCCCCACAGTGGGCGCCAAACTGTTTACCTTGAAAATCGTAATTATAATTATATTTGATTTTTGGTTTTAAAATATGTAATTTATTTTAATACTAGTTGTTAGGCAATAGATGCTAAGTATGAGTTAGAGAAATGAGATAAGAGTAAAGGATATTGGCGTTGTTCAAACCAAACTATCTCAGATCAGGGTCTCGATTTAGCCAAGGCTGGGCCTCGAGGTCGAACCAGTATGCTTAGTTGGTGATGGTCGATGATGGTTTACCAGTAAGGAAGGCCTTGATGATGGCTCTTAATGATCAATAAATGGAGAACAATCAATAAAACACAATAAATGTAGGTGACAAATTAATAGAACAATTGTAGAGAATGTTTAAGCTAGAGAGCAGGGAATGTTCTTGTTCTTGTATTGAATATCATGTATGTTACAAAATAAAAGGGGTCCCCTTTATATAGGAGGAGATGATGTTCTAAACGTCAATACCACACAAGGGGGGGGGGGTGATTTGTGTGGTGTCCAATTTTCGCGTGCAGTAGTTATAGAAGGACCAGGTTTTTCTATGTGTTCTAACTCCTATAATTTGCGGAATAATAAATGTAGAATTTTACGTGATTTTACGTGGAAAACACCTGGCTCAGAAGGTGAAAAAACCACGACTTACTTCCTAGTAGGATTTTCCCAAACTCTTCACTAAATCAATGAGCCAAACAACATTTACTAAATAAACTCTTTTGTAAACCTAAGGACTAACTCTAATCCCCTAGTGGCAAACTAGCCTCTAGCTATTTGCGACAAGTTTCAAGTTAACTCTAACTTGAACACTCATTACCTATTACAATTGCTTCTGGATAAAGCTAAAAGGTACAATTTGTAATCACCTACTACAATTAAACTAGATTAAAAGACAATAGATGTAACTGGTTCTTCTAGCTGGTTCAAGTAGCTTCAGAGTCGCACACTCAATTCTCACACGAACTGCTTGCAAAATTTCTTTGGTAATTTTGCTCTCAATTCTTGTTTTGCTTCTGTGTTTGTGCATGCCTGTTCAATAAGAACACTTGACAATATATAGGATAAGTGGACAAGGAGATATACTAGAATTCGGATGCAACTCTTCCTTGGTGGAAGAGTTCTAGTTGAGCTCAACTCCCTAGATCCTCTAATATCTTGATTCTGTCCTTACTGAATAAGGAGTCCATCTCCCTATCGATTTGCAACATTTTCGATCAGGAGATATCTCTTCAGATCACTGATTGTGTTTATCTCCTGTGTGTGATCACCTCACGTGCCATTAACTCTGCATGTCTATGTCTCTAGTGATGGACCGAGTTCAACTTTGAGTTCATTTGTCACTCTTCAAAACCATTCAGCTTCTTGATCCAACAAATTCCCCCTTTTTTATGATGACAAACTATGTGCTTAGACATGTAATCACTTTAATCCAACATTGACACTTTTTATAGCATTAAGTATTTATCGTAAAGAACCAGGTTCATTAGGTTATGAATATCACAATTTTCAATACAGCACATCTTCCCCCTTTTGGCATCATTGAAAAGTTGCAAAGTGTTAGAATTACCAGATTTATAATAATTACTCATGGCCACTGAGGCAACATCAGGCGCAAACATGGATTAATCATCAATAGTAAACCAAGAATGCAGGCTATTAAAGAAAGTGAGACAAAGGTAAGACCAAAAACAACACAATCCATTGATTAGAGCATAGTTCAGTCACCAAACACACAAAGAAATAAAAATAGTGACAACCATGAGCAAAAGAAAGCAACAAAAATAAATCCCGAACTAGGTCATAAAAGGTTTAGGGACGACACTGGACACCTAAGGTTGGGAAGGGGTGGGGAATGAGTTCTTTGCTTGGAGAAGAGAGAGCATTTGTTGAAGAATCCCTTCATTCGTCTCCTTTTCTTTGGCCAATTCAGCTTTGAAAGCATCTCGCTCAGCCTCAACTTCTGTAAGGCGGGTCTTCAATCCAAGGATTTCAGCATCCTTAACCCCACCTTCATGCACAAGTGCCCTGACCTTGCTGTTCACAGGCATTTTTCTTGATGAACCAGGTTCATCATAGGGAACTGATACACTCAAATTACACCTTAAAATAGTGTAAGCGGTCGATTGTCAAATATAATAAGCCAACTAGGTTGGGGTCTAATCCCACAGAGAACAATATGAAGGCGATTAGGAATGTACAAGAATTATCACTTATCGCGCAGTGCCAAACACTTAGATTTTGATTTTGAAAATATTTATATCTAAATGCGAAAATATAAACTAACCTAGAAAGCAAGTAAAATGATCAATGTCGACAAGTATGAATGCATCGGGAATTACACTCAAGTAACGATCCAATGTATTTCATGATTTTACAAGTATGAGCGAGTTTATGTTAATTAGCCTGGATAATAATTCTTAATTAGCTTCTTCCGAAGACTAACAAGACTTCCTAATTGAATTATTCCTAACCCAATTATGCACATCCGGATTTGGCTACAAGTAGTTCAATCCTATTCCTGGGTAGAATCTATAAAATGAAGGTTAAAGCCTCAAGTTCTTGTTAATTAATCTTTCCCAACCCCAAATTATCTTTTTCAAAATTAATTTGGAGTTAATGGGCGAGTCCTAGGGTTAGCTAATCCTTTTGGAAACATTAAAGAACAAGAATAATTAAATAAACACTAATTCACTTCATAAAAGAATAAAAATCATTCAATACATAAGCACAACAAGATATTTAATCCATACTTTAAATATGAATATTTCCATAAACAAGATTCAAGTGTTGGAATAAATATTACACGCTTAAATATTCAATACAAAGCAAGGAAATTAAGAAATAAACATAAATGGGTAAGAAAACCTTAACCACAAGCTTGAAATCTTCAAAACTCAAGTTTGTGTGCAAACCCTAGCTTCGAGACTTGTTATTCCTTGTCTTCAAGACACAAAATTATGTTTTACTATTCCAAAAGATCCAAAAAATATCTGCGAAGTCGTGTATAAGAATGGTTTGGGGATAAAAATGTGAAATTCAAAACCTGCCCAATTTTCGCACAGATTTTACTCATCGCGATCGCGTGACTTCGATTGCAATCGCGTAGAGTCAGTTTCCCAACCTCTGCGACCACGGGCACAACATTATGATCGCGTAGAACATCCCAGAGCTGGTGACCAGTTTCTTCACCGCGATCGCGTAAAACCTTAGTGCGATCGCGATTAACACTTTCACTGACTACTGCGATCGCGAAGAAAATTAGGCACCAGTCATTTTTCTTCATTTTTGACCATTTTGACTTGATTTCTTCCATTTCTTCTCCAAATCACATGACACATGTTAATTGCCAATAAACCTCAGAAAATGTCCTAGTTTCGTACCAAAATTATATCAAAGTTTAAATATTAAGAGGAGATAAGTTGGTAAAATACCAACTTATCAGGAACATTCACAGCATAGTCACATGTAAGACGCGTATTCTTCCCAAAATGGTCCTTAACAGTGGTCATTTCCTCCTTCTTCAGGGGCACTTTGAAGTGAGCCAGCACAGTCGTTAGGATTAAACCATATGGGATAACATGGGCCTTTGAGCCATTGACCACCTTGTCCAGTAACTGAACGATGAAAGAGGGCTAGTTGATTTTCCTTCCACTGTCCAGGCATTCCATGAGAGTTAAATACATATAGTTTTCTCTGTGCCTCCTCTCTTTCCTGGTCAGTATGCATTTATTGACAAACTCAAAAATCACTTTGTGTTGAGGCTTCATCTCGCTCTTGTACACAGCCCTTGGTTCCACCTCTTCATCATTTTCACTGAACTCCAAGTGATTTGGAGTGCAGAAGGAAGGCCATCCAAGCTGGGACACCTCTGTCTTGTATAATCATCATATCCCTCAAAGGGAATCCCAAGAATCTCACCCAGCTCCTTGGCATCAAAGGAGATTTTAATCCCCTTTACCTGACTGGAGACCCTTCCATCCTTGACCTCTATATTTGCCAAGAACTCGAAAATTTCACTCCTGGCTAGCCTTCCATCAAGTTGAAGGACCATGTCCTTCCAGCCATGCACATCCAGAGTGTCTACAAGGTAAATCATTCCTGATTCTGCAAGATCCCTCAACAACCTTCCTTTTAGTATCGTGCACTTCCCAAACTTGGTCAACTTGTCTATCTCTCCACCAGACTCATCTGCTTCTTCACCACTCCACTCATTATCATCATCAAACTAAACCTTCTTTGATGTGGACCTAGTTCTCTTAGCAGCAGTCGAGGGTGTAGCAGACACAGATGCTGACTTTCTGGAAGAAGTCTTGGTCTTCTTTGTTTTAGGTGTCTCAACCTCAATTTCTGCCATTTGTTCCTCTTCATGGACCGGGTCCATATCCTCAACATCAATAGCCTCTGTGGGCTCAAACAATTTTGCCATCCCTTTTTCAGTTTTCTTTCTCCTACTCTCCCTCAAAGCTTTCTGCAACTCCTCTTTACTCTGCCTAATTGTACTCCTTATAGTGCGACCTCTAGAAATGGAAGTTTCAACAAAGGGAGTGGCTTTTCTCTTCTTGCTTGTCAGTGGTGTGTCAGCTTTCTTGGTCTTGGGTGACCTTTTCTTTTTGGGTTTATAGCTCTCCCCTAACTTTCTCATAAGATCAGCCAAAGTTTCCTAATGGATGAACCAGGTTCATCAGTTTCATGTTGAAGATATTCCAGCCCCTCTGTAGCCTCTCTTGAGTTACTTCCCCCTATATCCTTGGAACCTTCCTCAGTACCACAAATTTTCAATGGAGTACCTTCTACCCTTATTCCCCTCATATAATTTCTTCCTTTCTCTCTCAATTTCTTTCACAATGTTATTTTTACCGCCTCTTCTTCGCCTATCAGGAATTCCCACATCAACTACAGACCCAATTAGAACAAACCTATTTTCAGACGAGACTGGTTCAGGCTTAGGCCCAATTTTAGAAGTTGATGTTACCTGTTCAGAATCGGATGACCCAGTTGCTTCCCCCTTATTGGCGAACTTGAATGAGTCTTTTGAGTTGTCAGATTCTTGAGACTGGCTAGCTTGAAGCTTAGCGTTCATTCTCTTAGCTAGAGAGCCAGAGGCCACATTCTTTCTGGATAGCATTTTTACACGCCTTCTCCTAGGCTCTGGATTAGGGCTTGGTTGTACAGTATGATCAATTGGAGCAGACGGGGGAGGATTGTGTTGAGGGGTGGTGGGATGTGATTTATATGAGGTTGAACCAGTATCTTCAAGTGGGATACTGTAGTCAGGTGTAGTTGAGGAGGACGAGGCAGGAGGTGGTGAGGAATCCATGGATATGATTTTTGTTAAAAATATTTAGATCACAGTGTTTGAGCAGAAGGTTGAAAGGGTTTCAACGGTTATGGCTATTAGGAAGAAAAGAGAGTGAAGAATTTGAGAAGTGATGATGGGTATTTAAAGGCTTGGTTAATAAATGCACAACGGGTGTAATTTTGGTCAAGTGGGAGTCTAATCGGTTCAGAAGTGTCAGGTGATAAGTGACGGTTATGATTCCCCTATAATCTAGGCCATCTTAATTTGATTGGACTCTTTGGAACGAGTTCAAATTTGGGATAAGTACTTAAATTTTGAAAAGAACTTATTATAGATAGAGTCCTGCTCATGAGCAACTATTAATAGTTCAATATGTGTATAGTGATGAGCACATACCTTGTCTGTCAGATGAACCGGCCCGAGATATGGACGTATTCCCGAAATCAAATTCCGAGGTCCCAAGCCCGAGAAATGAATTTTTAAAGAAAATTGTTTTCTGAAAATAATAAAGGCTTTTGAAAATGAATAATTATGTGAAAATAGTGTTACCGGGCCCGTATTGCGGTTCTGGAGCCCGGAACAGGTTTGTTATATGTTATTTGTCCTATCTATGGAATTTGGTGTAAAACGGACTTGATTTGATTGGTTTCGGATCCAAATGAGGAAAACAATGGAGTTAATGAACTTGTGGGGTTTCTAAAGAATTTGAAATTTGGCTTGAGAGGTG
>MDKH01197034.1:0-29236 GCA_005239495.1 Nicotiana undulata | reverse complement strand
ATTTTGCTGCAAGACAAATACTTTTTAAATATACTTTCGAAATAGAAGTCCTTCAGACATAACTTTTCCTGGAGAAAATTGCTTTTCAGCTATATATATATATCTTTCGATCCAAATCTCCATAATGATAAAATCATCGGAACTCGGTCCGTAACTCAAAATTTATCATGCAATACAGTACAGGGGGAAAACTCCCGGAATCTCGTCCGTAGTCCCAATTTAAATATGCGATGCAGTACAGGGGAATGCTCCCAGAATCTCGTCCGTAGTCCCAATTTAAATATGCAATGCAGTACATGGGAAAAGCTCCCGGAATCTCATCCGTAGTCCCAATTTAAATATGCAATACAGCCACTGAAGAGAACAACAAAAATGCGACAAAATAACATACATTACCACAACAGGCACAAAAGCAACAAAGACCGAATGCAAGGTGCGATGAGCAAGTCAATACAAAGACTTGAATCACAAGAATGGCAAAAACTCACTCATAAGATGTAGCCACTGACAGGAATGCCAAGCACAAAGAGATCAACATAACGAGGGGAAAACAAGGCAAATCTATCAATGATTCTATATATTCAAGTTCACAACCAAAGAAATCAAATCATCCCTGCAAGGGAATCGGCTATAACCAATCTCACCCAGACAATTAGCTTCACCGAATAAACTCAGCTTGAAAGAGTGCTCAACGGATAGGCAACACCCAAGAAATATCATCAACATGGACGATCATCAACAAAACTCAAGTAGCACTTAAGGGAAAATCATTTAAATCACCATGTACGACTCACGGGCATGCTTGACACCAACGTATAGATATTCTAATTACTGTTAAATAATCATAGGGCGAGATCATACTAGTTTTAGTCAAATAAGCAGTGTATGAAGGAAGATATAGCATAACGGTAGGAAAGGCAAAGTCTGCATTTAAGTCCATTAAGAACACATAAGAAGCAAAGGAAACGCTAAGCAATTAACTTCTAATTTGAGCAGGAAGAGATGAAACTAGAATTCAAGGATTCAAATTCATACGCGGGGAACATAAGGACCTAAAATCCTAAAGGGTCAATCTATTTGCAAATAAGTTTGAGTACGCACTCGTCACCTCGCGTACGCGGTCTACAGTCAACATAGAAGACTCAATCCTAAGGGGTAGTTCCCCCACACAAGGTTAGGCAAGATACTTACCTCAAAGATGACAAACCGGTACTTGAAAATAGACTTCTCGTGTGGAAAGGCCTCCGGACAGCTCAAAATCCACTAAAACAACTTCAAAATACATATAAAACGTATAAGGAATGATTCTGAATAATAAAGTTTCAATCTTTACTAATTTATAAAAATCGACCCCCGGGCCCGCACCTTAGAACCCGACAAATTTTACAAATTCTGATTACCCATTCCGATACGAGTTCACCCATACTAAATTTATCAAATTCCGATGTCATTTGGTCATCCAAATCATAAATTTTCATTTTAGAAGTTTTCTTTCAAAACCCACAATTCCCTCAACTGAAAACACAAATTAAATGATACAAATAAGAACTAATTCATGAAATATAATTAATTATAGTGGAAGAACACTTAGCCATTTGATATGTGTGAAAACCTCTCAAAGAATCGCCCAAATACGAGTTCTAGAAGTCAAAATATGATAAAAATGGTGAAACCCCCGATTTTGGAAACTTATATTTTGCCCAGACATGTAATGAATCGCGATCGCGGAACATCATTTGCGATCGCGAAGAAGAAAGAGGAAAGATGCCAAGGTTTTTCATCGCAAACGAGATAAGGAGTTCACGATCACGGAGAATGAGGGCCGGAAGCTACGCGATCGCGTGCTGAAGAATGCGAACGCGAAGAACAAAATTTGGGCGAACAACAGAGACACATCACAATCGTGAAAGAATCGCTGCGATCACGATGAAGGAAAAATATGCGGAGAAAACAGGACACTACGCGATCGCGGCTTGGGCTACGCGATCGCGAAGGAGGACGACAGACACAAGAAACAACAGTTCTAAATTGGAAGAAAATGGCCCGTAGCCCATCCGAAACATACCCGAGGCCCCAGGGACCCCATCTAAATGCAAGAACAAGTCATATAACCTAACACCGACTCGCTCGAGGTTTCAAATCACATAAACAACACCAAAACGACGAATCAAAACCAAAAATCAAACTTAGTAATTTTCAAAACTTCAAATATCAAGACTCGCGTCGAAACCTATCAATTCAACCCGGATTAACGTGAAATTTTGCGGACAAGTCCCAAATGACATAATGGACCTACATCCACTCTTGGAATTCCATTCCAAGTCCGATATCAAAATTTCACCTATCGGCCGAAATCGTCGAAATTCTAACTTTCGCCAAATTACCTCAAATCACTCTATGGACCTCCAAAACCAATTTCGGACGCACGCCTAAGCCCAAAATCATCATACAAAGCTGTTGGCATGAACCAAAGCTCATTCCGAGGTTGTTTACACAAACGTCAAATCTCCGGTAAACGTTCATCACTTAAGCTTCTAAAACTAAAATTGTTTTCTTCCAATTCGACTCCGGATTATCCGGTAACTGAATCTAACCACACACACAGGTCGATATACACAATGTGAAGCTGTCCAAGACCTTACGCCACCAAATGGAGCTTAAATTCCCGAAACGACCGGTCGGGTCGTTACATTCTCCCCCTCTTAAATAAATGTTCGTCCTCGAACGTACCAAGATTCACCTTGAACTCATCCAATCACTGATTGTACACTTCTAACATGTACTTGTGGGTGATCCCACGTCACCCCAACTCGCATAAGTCTGATGAAACAATCAACTGCAATATAGCCTTCACATCACCATCGATAAGCCTCATACCTCACTTTCTCACCTTCTACTCATTTCTCAAAATATCCGATTCTAAATCCATATCCTGCATTAGCCTCAACCAGCTGCATCAACCCAGGTCTACACCCATAGGGCATGACCACATAATATAGCTCATCACAAATAGGCTAAAATAGCACTTTTGATCACAATAACTGCCCGAAATCAACTCATCATTGGCAATTGGCCCTACATATGAAAACAACTATGTTTCCAAACCCCATACTACTGATAATGATGTAATGAACACGAAGACTTCATTATTAAACACCCGAATCACCAAGCCACAACTACCACCGCCGGGAACATATCCCGCAACTGAACTAAGGAAACACATAACGAAATGACTGAATATGAAAATAGAAACATATAAAGGATCTATCAAGCAAAAGCCCATAGGCACATATTTCTATCAATACTGACTTACCAAAAGCAATATAACAAGGAGGAAAAAAAGCATATGAACACATCACAAGGATTCCATCCTGATAAGACTTCCATCATGGTACTCAGCCCGATCTAAATATATCGAATCCCAAATATCACGAGGACCTCACCCTCAACTCGGAATCACATACCGAAAATATATCATACCAATAGAAATTTCTCCATTAACTCATCTCAGCTGATAAAAGCCATAATACTAACTGAACTCACATCTCGATGGAATATCAAATCACAGCTCGTAAACCAAATACTTAGGAAAAATCATATAAAGTTCACCATAATGAACTACAAGGTCTCACCTCTAGTTTCACCACTAGAAAGGATGAATGAGACAACGATAGACACATGCTACTACTCATAGAATTTCCCAACAAGAGAAAACCCAAAAATAGAGTGCCAAGCATAAAACTTACTCAAAAATAAGCAACAGATAAGGGAAACTCGTCCCGACCGATAGAGGTATAGTGAAATACAATGGTACCCCACTTTAGCACATCACAACATACATGGGTGATAATATCTGACCCCACGGTCTCCAGCCTATAATATGATAACACCAACGGGTCGGGTCTCCCCCTCTTGGGCGCTCTCTACCCATCTGAATACCCTACTATAGCGCGCTTACCTGAACCCTGGAACAATCTCTCACCATGTGGCTAACATCTCCACACTAAAAACAATCTCTCTACCGACGTGGCTATGGAAAACACAATACGGATCCTCTGAGACCCATGAGTACCTGAAAAGCCCCCATGCGAAGCTGGTAATGCAAGCTGAACTGGCTGACCCAAAATTCTCTACCATGACGCACCTTGGTGCCATAATATGGACCAGTAGATTACTCCGGTCTACGAGGCCTCCTCTCCTCCTTGAACTCCCTCTCTTGACCTTGTCTGTCCTCTCGCTCTTGGTCCCACATGCTCCCTAACCCGCGAGCGATCCCTACTACCTGCTGAAGCGAGGCATCCTACTCTAACTCTCGAGTCTCGGTGAACCGAATATCATGTCTGAATCTCCCAATGACTCTACAGACTCATCTCCTAACTGAAACAACAACACGAGGTGTATACCTGGCCAAATCACTGAGTCTAACGGCATACTCCAATAGTGACATAGCGCCCTGACGCAACTGCTCAAACTCCATGCGCCGTACATCCCGAAGGAACTGAGGTGCAACCTCCCTCAAAACATTTCTGAAAACTGAATTCATTCTAGTGAAGCTAACTCGGCCAGGTTACCCCAACTCACATGCCCCCACCACTGATCAACCCACTATTCTGAACCTGAGACGTGGCAAAAGCAATCCAGCTCGTCTCCACAACACCCGAAGTGCAAAGAATATAGTGACACTTCTCTCGGAAACCCTGGGCACCCTCGGCCTCCAATCCACTGAAAGATAGAAGGGTGGTACTTCCTGTACCTCTCAAGTCCAAGGGTATTCCTCCTCCGATGCTACTGCCCTAACCACAGGCTGAACTGAAACCACATGTCGTGCTGCCATGATAACTGGAACCTGACCAATATGATCTCACTGCTTTGGAGTGTAGACGGTGGGAGTCTGAACTCCTCCCCTGATCCGTGTAATAGCCGGTGAACTAGAATCAATCTCGCCTGAGTCAATGTACCAATTATTCTCCAAAGCTATGCCCAGGCTTCCTGAAGTCCGGGGTAGCAACAGGCTCCCCCAGTACCTGTCTCCCAACTAGAACTACTGGCGACTCCTCAACAGCTGCTCTAGAAGGCATCTTAACAGCGGCACGTGCACCTCGTCGTCCTCTGTCTCTGACGCTTGCGACATTTCTTCGGGGTAACATCATCAGGAACCGCAGTTCGTGTCCTCACCATCGGTGAGAGAATGGAACGATAATTTCAAACTTCAAGATCAATGAACTCACAAGATAGGAATAAAGGAAGTGAAGTTGTCCTAATAGTTCCGTAGCCTCTCGAAGATAAGTACAGACGTCTCCGTACCGATCCTCAAGAATCTACTAAACCCGCTTATGACTCGTAGAACCTATGAACCTAGAGCTCTGATATCAACATGTCACGACCCAAATTTCCCTCCGTTGGGTACCGTGATGGCACCTAGTCTTAGGGACTAGGTAAGCCTAACATTTAACCACAATATAACAATACTAAAAGAACTTTAACAATCTCGATAATAGAAATCTTGACTGAGTTTACATTTCCCCCAAAAACCCGGTAAATACAAGTCATAATCTCTACAAAATTTTCTACCAAATTTAAATACAACTGTCTAGAAATAAGTAAGTACAATTGAGATAAACAGGAAGGTGACTCCGAAGCCTGCGAACGCAGCAACATGTTTACCTTGAGTCTCCTCGTCAACGATCCACACAACTAATAACAACAATTACCTGGATTTGTGCACAAAAATGCGCAGAAGTGTAGTATGAGCACACCACAGCGGTGCCCAGAAAGTATCAAGACTAACCTCGGTGAAGTAGTGACGAGGACTAGTCAAGACACCACTGGTCTAATAAGTGAAAGGACATAAATGTAAAAATTACCGAAACATAATATCTATCTAAAGATTTTTCGCTATAATTAACGGTACGATAGAATAATACAGAAGAAAATTCAGCGATTACGATCAACGGACATCATAATAGAAATACGCAAAGAGAATGGAAAGAATGCAAGCCAAATGTCGGGAATCACAACCTAACAGAACACTAGCAACTCAGCACTGCATCAATTTATTCACATCAGGCCTTATCCAATAAACTCAATAAAACTGGTCAAAACTTCGAGTGAAAACCTTTAAATCGTGAGTTTATTTTGAAAGCTTTAAAGATATAATCATTTCGGAATAGAGAAATTTCTTCTTTGAAACATACTTTCTCTGAATGTATATTTATATATTTTTATAAAGAGGAATCTTTAAAGCATAGTCCCTTCAAAATACGTGGTGTTCAAATATACTTTCCCAAATACTGCTCTTTCAAATATCATTTTGCTGCAAGACAAATACTTTTTAAATATACTTTCGAAATAGAAGTCCTTCAGACATAACGTTTCCTGGAGATAATTGCTATTCAGCTATACATTTCAATATATATATATATATATATATATATCTTTCGATCCAAATCTCCTCAATGATAAAACCACCGGAACTCAGTCCGTAACTCAAAATTTGGCATGCAACGAAGTACACGGGGAAAGCTCCCGGAATCTCATCCGTAATCCCAATTTAAACATGCGATGCAGTACAGGGGAAAAGCTCCCGGAATCTCATCCGTAGTCCCTATTTAAATATGCGATGCAATACAGGGGGAAAGCTCACAGAATCTCGTCCGTAGTCCCAATTTAAATATGCAAAGCAATACAGGGGGAAAGCTCCCTGAATCTCGTCCGCAGTCCCAATTTAAATATGCAATGAAGCCACTGAAGAGAATAACCAGAATGCGACAAAACAACATACATTACCACAACAGACACAAAAGCAACAAAGACCGAATGCAAGGTGCGATGAGCAAGTCAATACAACAACTTCAATCACAAGAATGGCAAAAACTCATTCATAAGATGTAGCCACTGAAAGGAATGCCAAGCACAAAGAGAACAACATAATGAGGGGAAAACAAGGCAAATCTAGCAACGATTCTATATATTCAAGTTCACAACCAAAGAAAACAAATCATCCCGACAAGGGAATCAGCTATAACCAATCTCACCTAGACAATTAGCTTCACCGAAAACAGATAGGAAACACCCAAGAAATATCATCAACATGGACGGTTATCAACTAAACTCAAGTAGCACTTAAGGAAAAAGCATTTAAATCACCATGTACGACTCACGGGCATGCTTGACACCAACGTATAGATATTCCAATTACTGTTAAACAACTATAGGGCGAGATCATACTAGTTTTAGTCAAATGAGCAGTGTATGAAGGAAGATATAGCATAACGGTAGGAAAGTCAAAGTGTGCATTTAAGTCCATTAAGAACAAATAAGAAGCAAAGGAAACGCTAAGCAATTAACTTCTAATTTGAGCAGGAAGAGATGAAACTAGAATTCAAGGATTCAAATTCATACGCGGGGAACATAAGGACCTAAAATCCTTAAGGGGCAATCTATTTGCAAATAAGTCCGAGTACGCACTCGTCACCTCGCGTACGCGGGCTACAGTCAACATAGAAGACTCAATCCTAAGGGGAAGTTCCCCCACACAAGGTTAGGCAAGATACTTACCTCAAAGACGATAACCTGGTTACCCGGTACTCGAAAATAGACTTCTCGAGCGGAAAGGCCTCCGGACGGCTCAAAATCCACTAAAACAACTTCAAAATACATATAAAACGTATAAGGAATGATTCCGAATAATAAAGTTTCAATCTTTATTAATTTATAAAAATCGACCCAAAAGTCGACCCCTGGGCACACACCTCGAAACCTGACCAATTTTACAAATTCCGATTACCCATTCCGATACGAGTTCACCCATACTAAATTTATCAATTCCGATGTCATTTGGTCATCCAAATCATAAATTTTCATTTTAGAAGTTTTCTTTCAAAACCCACAATTCGCTCAACCAAAAACACAAATTAAATGATAAAAACAAGAACTAATTCATGAAATATAATTAATTATAGTGGAGTAACACTTACCCATTTTATTGGTGTGAAAAACCTTCAAATAATCGCCCAAATCCGAGTTCTAGAAGTCAAAATATGATAAAAATGGTGAAACCCCCGATTTTGGAAACTTATATTCTGCCCAGACGTGTAATGAATCGCAATCGCGGAACATCATTTGCGATCACAAAGAAGAAAGAGGAAAGCTGCCAAGGTTTTTCATCGCGAACGCGACAAGGAGTTCGCGATCGCGGAGAAGGAGAGCCGGAAGCTACGCGATCACATGCTGAAGAATGCGAACGCGAAGAACAAAATTTGGGCGACCAGCAGAGACACATCGCGATCGCGATGAAGGAAAAATAGGCGGGGAAAATAGGACACTATGCGATCACGGCTTGGGCTATGCGATCGCGAAGGAGGACGAAAGACACCAGAAACAACAGTTCTAAATTAGAAGAAAATGGCTCGTAGTCCATCCGAAACACACCCGAGGCCGCCGGGACGCCGTCTAAATGCACGGACAAGTCATATAACCTAACACGGACTCGCTCTAGGTTTCGAATCACATAAATAACACCAAAACGACGAATCAAAACCAAAAATCAAACTTAGTAATTTTCAAAACTTTAAATATCAAGACTCTCGTCGAAACCTATCAATTCAGCTCGGATTAACGTGAAATTTTGCGGACAAGTCCCAAATGACATAACGGACCTACATCCACTCTCGGAATTCCATTCCGAGCCCGATATCAAAATTTCACCTATCGGCCGAAATCGCCGAAATTCTAACTGTCGCCAAATTACCTCAAATCACTCTACAGACCTCCAAAACCAATTCGGGACACACGCCTAAGTCCAAAATCATCATACAAAGATGTTGGCATGAACCAAAACTCATTTCGAGGCCGTTCACACAAAAGTCAAACCTCCGGTAAACTTTCATCACTTAAGCTTCCAAAACTGGAATATTTTTCTTCCAATTCGACTCCGGATTATCCGGTAACTGAATCTAACCACGCACACAGGTTGATATACACAATGTGAAGATGTCCAAGACCTTACGCCACCGAACATAGCTTAAATTCCCGAAACGACCGATCGGGTCATTACATCTTTTTTAGCAGAGATGCCCCAGCCGAGAGATGTGAGAGGTTGGCCTTGGGAGGTGAGAGGAGGGGTAGAGGTAGGCCAAAGAAGTCTTGGGGAGAGGTGATCAGGTGGGACATGGAGCAACTTGTGCTGACCGAGGCATGACCCTAGATAGAAGGGTGTGGAGGTTGAAGATTAGGATAGAAGGTTAGTAGGTAGTCGTGCGTTTCCCTTTGTTTTCTCTAGTTCGATAGTATTAGTGCTGGTATGGTACCCTTTTTTTCCTTAGTTTTCTATATTCACATGTCGTGTTCCGTTACTACTTACCATCGGTAATTCCGTAGTTTGCTAGCAGTACTTCGTTCATATTCTCGTGTGCTGCCTTAGATTTATTTCTCTAATTATACTGTCTTGCTGTTACTTGTTATCGGTACCCCTTTCATATTCTCTGTTGCTATCTTCGATCTAGTTTTCTAATTATTTGTCTTGTTATTACTTGATATCAGGGTTTCCTTCACCTTTGTCAGTCGAGGGTCTATTGGAAATAGTCTCCCTGCCCCTCCAGAGTAGGGGTAAGGCTGCGTACATCCTATCCTTCCCGAACCCCACTTATGGGATTATACTGAGTGGTTGTTGGTGTTGTTGTTGTACTTTCTTTCTTTAATATGTTGATGCTACTACTTCTAGTGAAGCTTATCATACCAGCTCACTTGTATATTTTTAAGTTATCTTTACTTTTTTAATTTCATTCTCATTTATTTCGTATTGTTGGATCAAACTAAATTCACTTGTCTATAAACCACGCTATAAATTTAACTGTACTATTTTACGGGTAAACAAAATTAAGTTTACCTTTTGAAGGGTGAGGTTTAGATAGAACATAACTTCTTCTTAAAAAATAAAGCTACAATTTAATTTCTCCTCATTCTCCCTGTCTCTATTTCTTTTCATTTTTTAAGAGGTGAATGGAAGGGATGGATTTCTTTGAAGGGGAACTGTACGGTTACTGAAACTAAAGTTTGGAAAATTCTAAATTAAGTATCTTCTTCTCTCTGAATGACATAAATAACTATGGTTATGACGATGTCTTTGTCTCATTATATCTATCATACCTGACAATACTTACATGAAATTGGATTTGGTACTAAAAACTTGTTGTTTATCAAATAATAATGATATGGTTTCAGATAAGTTTTCTTTAACAACTTGTCCAGTAAATATATATGTATGTATGTATTAGTAGGTTGATGGAATCATTTTATCTTTAGCTTTGGATAGTTCTGTCTGTCTTTGTTTGACAAACAATGAAATGTAGACAAGCCAAATGGAAGCCAAGGACCACAAACGTATGATTCCTACTTCTGTTTCATTTTGTTTTCTAAATTGTTTGTGATATATCTATAGATAAAAAGTCACATGGTTTTGCCTTGTAATTTAGCGGAAACAGTTCAAATTATTAAGGTTGGTGAGATGGTGGTTGTGAATATAGCTCTCTTCATAAAATGATTTCTTTCTGTTACCCAACATTAATTAGTGATTTGCTTTTGGTTAGGATACTACTTTGAAATAAATCTTTTTCTAACGTGATTTGGCTCCCCTCGAAATTCAAATGATAACTGATGATAGGTTATAATTGTATATTTTAGTTGTTTATTACACTCTAATTTACTGTATTTTAATTGAGTTTGAGCTTTAATCGCTAGTGTTTTGCACTAATTTTGTGTTGTATGCCTTGTAGGAGTGATTCTGAGCTATGTAGATGTTATGGGATGAATTCAAGTGATTTGGAGCTTTGAAGTCTGAGTAAAAGCCCAAGGAATTAAGCCGGGATCGTGTTTGCGGATCAACGGATGATAGTTAAGAACGAACGAAGAATCGTGTAGGCATATTGCACACTGTCTAATAAAATGTACATATCTTTTTTCTCAGAACTCCATTTGGGATCCACAATATATGGTCGGAAACCTAGTTCAAAGGGCTACAACTTTCATGTTTCACCTTTTTACAAATTCCAAACATAACAGGGTTAAAAGTGCGCGGAATGTGTGTGGCCGCGCATGTGAGGCAGAAGCTGGCCAAAGTGCACGGTCGATGCGCGGTTGATGCGCGGCCGCGCACGTCTTGTCCGAGAAAAGTTTCGTTTTTCGCGTAGGAGAAGGTATAATTATTTGGGACCGACCCCAACTGGTATATATACATGGAAAACGGTATTTTGAGGACTTTTGACACACTTTGGACCTAAGGAGGCAGATACAGAATAGGAGCAAGGCGGAGAATTCTTCTACGAGTTTTTCAATTCCTTCTTCCATTATTGATTATGAATTGTAGTATTGTAGTTATGCACTATTATGAATAGTTAATTTGTTAGCTAGGGTTTTGATGGAACCTCTTAGAGGATGAATTCTTGTTATGTTTTAATATAATTTAACCTTTGAATTTGTCTATTTGTTCAACTACGTGGTTATTTCAGTTGATTGAATGACCATCGATTGATTGCCTATTTATTGTGTGTTGCTTGATAAAGGATACATATTTAGGTGGTTGTTGAACAACGTCACTCCTAACGTATGTGCGAAATCAATACAACAGGTTTAAAGGTAGGTATAGAAATAACAAAGCCTTCACGTGGTCATAATGAGCGGTTAGATAAAGTCAACTAGCGTAGTTCGAGAGAATATGTCTAATAAATTGTTGTAGTTGCTCTAGAGAGAATTACGACACCCAAAATGCTCACGATCAATAGAGAATACATATGTGAAATTGTAGGGAACATAGCGGGAAGGATGCCAACATTTGAGGAAATCATAACTCTAGACCTCCTAAATTTAATCTCCAACCCTAGGTATCTTTAGTTGTTAATTTCAACTTACACATTTTAAGGTAAAAGGGTTTTTAATGCAAGATGAGCATAGTTAAAAAATACGGGTCACGTTGGGCGGGTTGGGTTATGACCCATTATTTAGCCCATCTTGACCCAACCCATCTTAGCCCAAGTACACTTTAGGCTGGGTTGGTCAATGACCTATTTATTAATCTAACCCATCTTGATCCACCCAAATTCAGTCCAACCCGCCCATTTTTCCACCCCTAGGTAAAACGAATTACAAAATTTACTTAACATTTTGACTACTGTAGGCGGCCATTTCATGAAATCCCAGGCCTGTGTTTTTTAAGTTTGAAAACCGATCCATTTCAGTGACCACTATAGCCGAAAATCTGAAATAAATTTCCGATTTAAATATCAGATCTAATTCTATGATTTATTTGTATGAATGGAAGGATGAAATTAAAGGTTGGAATTGTACAATGCATGTATAGATCTAGAAGGTTACAGGCTAAAATTTTCTTTTGCCATGTTGCTATGTGAACTTAAAGTTTGGAATTGACTTAACATGTTTGGTAATTAACTAAAATATTAGGACTTGTGTTCGCTAATTTGGTGCAATAAAAGTGAAGAAAAGCTTCTATACTTTCACTTCCAATCTAATTTTTACGAACTAACAATGAATGTTGGTGTTAAAAAATTAGCCTCAAAGTAATAATATAAAATAAAAAAATAAATAAGAATGTAGAGAGAAAGAGAGGAGAGATTTTTATTTCATCAACTTGTTTCCAAGTGTATACAATATCATTTCCCATCCTCTATTTATAATATTATATAGAGGTATACAAAAGGATATCATAAACATGACATTAAGTATTTGAGATCATGGAGAAAGATCACGGGGAGGTTATGGAGGTATGAGAGTTACAACCATAAGTATTGGAGTAGTGGGAGTTATAGAGATCATGGAGAAGAGTAGTGGGTGTTATAGGAGTTATGGACATCCACCATATACTAATGTTTCATAACACTCCTCCTGGGATGTCCATTGATAATGTGCCTCGTTAAAACCTTACTAGGAAAAAACCCCGTGGGAAAAATCTTAGTGAAGGAAAAGGGTACTCATATTTTGTAATACGCTTTGTTTGCTGCCTCGTTAAAAACCTTGCCAGGAAAACCCATTGGGACAAAACCTGTGCGAAGGGAAAAAGAGTGCAGCGCGTGCTATACTCCCCCTGACAAAATTATCACTTGATATTTGAAAGACGATGAATTCCAATCATGTATAACAACTTCTCAATTGCTGAGGTTGGCAATGCCTTGTGAAGAAGTTTGCCAAATTATAACTTGAACATATTGTTGAACACCAATCATGTTTGAAATTGAACTTTGGTGAAATACGTTTTATTTTGTCTCCTTCGATAGTCCTTCTTTCAATTGAGCTACGCATGCAGTATCATCTTCAATGTAATAAAAATCTTGTTGAATATCATAATCTAGCAGTACCCTCATAGTCAAATAGATTCTCTGAACAACGAACCATGCCCTGCATTTGTATAACCAACATAACCTTGACAATATTTGTAAGAATAAACAAATCTATATCATGGACTTCTTTTGCAATATAATCCAAATAGTATTCCAGTATCTTTATATAGGAATTAACTATATCATGCTAGCATATTGTTATACTCTTGGTTCTAGAAAGATACATACTACATCAATTGCAATTGACACAAAAATAAATCATTTACGCCATGATTGCTTTAATCCACATAAGGATTTTCTGAAGCTTTGTTTAATGAATTTCTTGGGAACCTTAATATGTTTCAGAACAATGTACATTATACGTATATCAAGTTTTTCACGTATTCCCAAATTAAAACCTGAAAACGATTTCATCCACCACATGAGAACATAACTCAATGTAATTAATTCCAGGATATCCGTCCAACTTCACATTTTTTTAGGTGAAGTCAATTTTTATTGCACATTTTTCGTTCGGCCAATCATTTATCTGTCCAAATTCCATGACAGATTTCAGCTCAAGATCCTCGTCAATATTAATAATATTGAGCGTTATATTATATCAACAATATCATCGATGATCCTTTACATCGGTTCCATCATCACACAACAAAAGACATAACTTATCAAGATCTCATTATTTTCAGGTACCTGAGCCTCTTCCATGAGGTCTTATAAAGTGTTATGTCATGGTGCTCTTACAGAGCACTTGCCTCCTTAGTATGACCATCTTTATTATTTAAGGAGTTTTATCTTTGGAACCGATTAGTCTATTACACTTCATGCGTTCCATAGACTATGTTCATCATGGACTTTCTTCTATTTGGAGCATTAGCAGCTGAAATATAACATTTAGCTTTGGGTCAACAAATACGCCTGCCAATATTCTACAAATGAATTATCACTTGAACTTCAAGTTCACATTTTCTTGTACGAGGATCTAGATGTACTCATAATATTTCATTCCACGTATCAAGTTTTCAGCTGCCTATTTTCTCCCCCTAATATTGGGATCACCAACACATATTCCCAACTTTCTTTGGGGATCCATTATTGTGCATTGTGGTGTCACAATTAAATCATATAGCACATCTATATTTCTAGATGGAAATTATTTGGTTCCTGACCCTGAACCAATTGTGACGGGGAGAATTTATCATAACTTGGCTAGATGCATACAAGTCCTGCTCTATATTAAATAATACATCTCCTACAAAATTTATTTTTGGTAATTCTATTCTCAAAAACTGGTTTAGCTATAATTGGAGGCGTACAATTTCTGCTAAACCAAGTTGAATTTAAACCAACATTATCAAGATAAATTATCATAGTTTATATTCTGGTTCTGTGCTCTAACAATTTGAGCAATCAACCTTGCAAAATTTACACTTCAAGTTGACAACAAACGCACATGTGACCATACAATAGATGCATCATTTTAAATCATATTATAGTAAAACGGTCACATGGCAGGTGACTGGGCCCATAAATATATCACCTTTTATTCGTTCCAAAAATCAGGGATTTAATCCCAATCTTAGCTGGTATATTAGGAGAATAAGCAGCACAAGAGAATTCTTGAAGAACCTTCTATTTCTTCAATATATGCCGATGTGAATTCTCAATCAATTTTCGCATCATAATTGAACCGGGATGGCCAATTGGTCATGCCAACTAATATTTGTTTAAGTAAATATTTGATTTACTATGGCATGTGATTCCATCATCATGAAATATATCTGTAGTACAAATAGAAGAAAAATCGAGTAACTTTTCAAATTTACTCGGTCTGATTATAGTAATATGAAGATATTCAATCTTCCTTTCATTTATAGTCTCAAATATGCCAACCACTTTGGCTAATACATTTGAAACTCAAAAAGTTTCTTTTGAGACTTACTACATTATTAACGTCAAGAACAATTTCATTAATCCGGTAGTAACAAATTGGCTCTTCCAGAGCTCTAAATTGATTTTGTACTACAAGATCTTTTGTCACACCAGCCATATGGTGAATATCTCCTTCACGGAGAAAATCATATCATAATAATTGCCATGGTCAAAATCATCATAAGCAAAACTATTTCTTGCTTTAAGTTTGCCTTTAATAACCTTTTATAAGACATGGCAGAATATTTTTGGCGTACCTCATATACGCGACCATTGACATAATCATGTAACCACATTGTAAAATTCATATCTTTATTTCTCTCAAACCTCTCGTAGAGGTGAGTTATAGTATTTATTCAACCATGCATAAATACATTCTTAAGCATAATTTGAATCACATATATATTTTCAAATGAGTCTGCATTTGCAATGCTTGTCACAAGTCGCATTCTTTCAAAAAATGGACTAGGATCGTCTGAGTGTGCCTCATATTTCCAGACCATATTGATACCAAGTCCTTCACATTTGAAGGATTATTTTGAGAACCCTTACTGTTCTCCTTTTTACATTTACCGTAATGATGACTATATTATTTTGGTCTTTTCCACACACACGTTCATTGGTCAACCACTTGTCTTCATTTAGACTTATTATGCACTACTATCACATTCACTTTAAGAATTGAGCAAATCAAGTGGGACAAGCTTCATGCCTTTTCATGAAATAATATTATATTTCATTATTTATCATTATATCACCAATATGGTGCATTGGTACTCAAACCCAATGCATTACCCATATAAAGGCATGTTTGGCCAAAATGAATTGGGACTCAAATCTAACTCTTATCATCATAGTGCACCAGGACTCAAACCCGATGTCTTACCCTTATATAATGGAATAATAAGTCTAAGTGGACTCACCCTTGAGCCTTTCATGATATACTACATTATAATAATCAATTATTTTTTCCCGAACTTTAATGAAAGTTCACATTGATCTTTTTCACAAACAACTACATGATCAAATATAAAGTGAATAAAACTATCTTAGTTATACAAAATTAATTTTGACCACGACATACATTTAAATTCTTATTATTTTTACAAGATTAGAAACTTTCTCAATAGGTAATGGTTCCATAATCTTGGCTTGCAAACTGTCGGGGCAGTACATATGGGAGATGATGTGAAAGCATCAGAATATGCTCTTGTTTGCAACTCGAAAGCAGAGGTACTCCATATATATACATCTGCACAAGTAAAACTAAATTGCTAAGTAACACAAATTAGACCAAGTCTTAAATACTAAAGTAAGTTAATTGTAAAATTCATGAAAATTGAAAAATGATACTCCCTCTATAATAGAAGCAAATGTAACATTGATATGACATACGAGATGCCCAGATTTTCATAGGCTCAACCAAATTGATTTAAGGTTGTAGCTCCTATGGAATACTTTCATCTCTTATAGAAAATATAAGAAGAATATAGCAATTCGTGTTGATAACGTGTTAAGAAACAAAGCTCAAAGTAATAATATAAAACAAGAAAATAGACAAGAATGTAGAGAAAAAGAGAGGAGAGATTCTTATTTCATCAACTTGTTTCCAAGTGTATACAATATCATTTCCCATCCTCTATTTATAGTATTATATAGAGGTATACAAAAGGATGTCATAAACATGACATTAAGTATTTGAGATCATGAGGAAGATCATGGGGAGGTTATGGAGGTATGGGAGGTGCAACCATAAATATTGGAGTAGTGGGAGTTATGGAGATAATGGAGAAGAGTAGTGGGTGTTATAGGAGTTATAGACATCCACCATATACTAATGTTTCATAACAGTTGGGACATTATTAATTTTATTTAATAATAATCTTTGCGGCTTTGTTAATTCTATCTAATAATGGCAATGTACGTTTAGAGTGCTTGAAACGTTGAATTGTAAACAAATCTACAAATATATAACTGTTAAAAACTAACTCAAAGTAATAATATGAAACAAGAAAATAGACAATAATGTAGAGAGAAAGAGATGAGAATTTCTTATTTCTTTCATGTATTCAAGTATGTACAATATCACTTCATCCTCTATTTATAATACTACATATAGGTATACAAAAGAATGTCATAAACATGACATTAAATATTTGAGATCATGGAGGAAGATCACGGGGAGGTTATGGAAGTATGGGAGTTACAACCATAATGATAAAGAATAGTATGTCACGACCCAATTTCCTTCCGTTGAGTATCATGATGGCACCTAGTCTTAAGGACTAGGTAAGCCTATTATTAACAAATATCAAATTATAGTATAAGAATCGTTTAAGTTCCCTTTTGAAATAATTCTAAACACTTTACACTTTTCCCAAAATCCGGTAAGTATAAGTCATAAGCTTTAAATAAACTACACTAAAACTCCTAATAATATCACTGTTCATAAATAAGTACAACAATGCAAACAAAATAAATAAGAGGGTGACTCCGAAACCGAGAACGCTGGAGCGGTTTTACCTTGAGTCTCCACAACAGCAACCGCGCTGCTAGCTATTGATCAACCGGCTATGCAAAAACCTGGAATCTGCACAAAAATGTGCAGAAGTGTAGAATGAGCACACCACAACGGTGCCCAGTAAGTATCAAGACTAACCTCGGTGAAGTAGTGAAAAGGACTAGTAAGGACACCAACTGGTCTAATAAAGCAAACATGCATAAATGAGGGAATAACAGAATATACCGTCTATCTAATGACTACACAATGTAATTAACACATAACAAGTTCAAGCGGAAGAAAAGTACAGCAAAATACAACGAAACATCATCATAATACACGAAAGAATAGACGAGAACACCCCGAAAGCCAGAAACCCCAATACGGTAAGAACAAGTAACAATTCAACACCGCAACAGGCCTTAGCCAACAACCCCTATTGTTTTTGAAAAATACTTCGAGTGTAAATCTTCACCCATAAATTTATATTAAAAGCTTTTGAAGATAATCATTTTAAATAGAAAACTACCCTGAAATATACTTTCATATATATACATTTTCAGAAAGACAAACCTTCAAACACAGTTCCATCAAAATAAATGCTTTTCAAATATACTTTCCCAATAAATGCTTTTCAAACAACGTTTTCTTCAAGAAAAATGTTTTCCAAATATACCTTTGAAATAAAAGTCTTTCAGACATAGTTTTCTTCAAGGTAAATGCTTTTCAGCTATACATTTCAATAAATATATTTCGATCACAATCTCTTCAAGATAAATCTATCGGAACTCCGTCCGTAGCTCAGAATTTGTCATGCAGTACATGGGGAATCTCTCGGAATACGTCCGTAGTCCCAAAATAAATATGCAGTGCTGGAGATCTCCCGGAATACGTCCGTAGTCCCAAAGTAAATATGTAGTACAGGGGGGAAAGCTCCTGGAATACGTCTGTAGTCCCAATTTAAATATGCAGTACATGGGGAAAGCTCCAGGAATACGTGCGTAGTCCCAATTTAAATATGTAGTACAGGGGGAAAGCTCCCGGAATACGTCTGTAGTTCCAATTTAAATATGCAATGCAGCCAACAGAGAGTACAACAAGAACACGACAGAAACATCGTACATTGCCACAACAAGCACAAAAGCAACAAAAGACAGGAATGCCAAGTGCGACGAGCAAATCAACACAAGAATTTAAATCATAAGAATGGTAAAACTCACTCATAAGAAGTAGTCACTAAAGGGAAAGCCAAGCACAAAGAGAAAACAATGTAACGAGGAGAAAACAAGCAAATATAGCAGCGATTCTCAATATTCAAGTTCACAACAAGAAGAAACAAAATCATCCCGGCAATGTAGAACAACTATAACCAATCTCGCTTAGACAATTAGCTTCACAGAATATAACTCAGCTTGAACAATGCTCAGTAATAGGACACACCAAAGGGATACCATCAACATGGATGATTATCAACCAAACCTAAGTAGCACTTAAGGAAAAATCATATAAATCACAGTATGCGACTCACGGGCATGCTTGACACCAACAAATAGATATCTTAATTATGGCTAAACAATTATAGGGCTAGATAATACTAATTCTAGTCAATTAGGCAGTTTATAAAGAAAATATAGCATGATGGTAGAAGAGGTAAAATATTAAGTTAAGCCAATTAAGATCAAATAAACAACAAGGGAAAACTAAAAGCAAGAAAAATCTAATTTAAGCCAGAACAGATGAAACTAGCAACCAGAAACTGGGTCATAACAGTTACAAATTGATACAGAGGAAATATAAGGACCTAAGATTCCTGAAAAGGCCGAACTATTTGCAAATAAGTCCGAGTACGCACTCGTCACCTCGCGTACACGGGCTACAATCAACATAGAAGACTCAAATCCTAAGGGGTAATTCCCCCCCACAAGGTTAGGCAAGATACTTACCTCGAAAATGATAGCCCGGTACTCTAAAATGGACTTCTCGGGTGAACAGACCTCCGAACGGCTCAAATCCAACTAGAACAACCTCAAAACACACATAAAAATTATAAGGAGCTATTCCGAACAATAAAGTTTCGATCTTTACAAAAATATAAAAATCGACCCTCGGGCTCGCACCTCGGAACCCGTCAAAATTATAAAATCCGAATACCCATTCCAATACGAGTTCAACCATACAAATTTTATCCAATTCCGATACCATTTGGTCTCTCAAATCACGATTTTTCATTTTAATTTTTTTTCTTTTCAAAACCAACATTTTCCTCAACTCAAAACACTAATTAAATGATGAAAATAAAGATAAAATCATGGAATATGTTTAATTCTAGTTGAAGAACACTTACCCAATTGAATTTCGTCAAAAAACCCATCAAAAATCGCCAAGAACCGAGTTCTAGAAGTCAAAATGTGATAAAAATGGCTTAACCTTCGATTTTGAAGATTTATAATCTGCCCAGGTATTTGATGAATCGTGATCGCGAGAGGTTACATGCGATCGCGTAGAGGAAATTAGTTACTGGCCAAAAATGTGCTACGCAATCGCAAAAGAACTGATGCGATCGCACAGAAGGAAAATGACCACTGTCCAAATTTTGTACTACGCGATCGCGAGGGCAAATACGTGATTGCAGAAAAGGAAAAAAGGGAAACCTACACAAACGCGAAGGGAAGCATGCGAACGCGATGAGTAACGAGTACCAGTACCTAAGGCCTGGTTTGTACTACGGGAACGCGGAACAAATGATGCGAACGTGATGATGAATGGTATGGAGTCATGCGATCGCGAGTGCCTTTGAGTGAACGCGAAGAAAGAAATTGAGGCGACTAGCAGAGACACATCGCGATTGCGATGAAGGACTTCAGACACTAGAAGACATCAGTTCAAAAAGGGGGAAAACTGGCCCGTAGCCCTTCTGAAACACACCCAGGCACCCAGGACCCTGTCTAGACACACAAACAAGTCACATAACCTAACACAGACTCGCTCGAGGTTTCAAATCACATAAAACAACGCTGAAACTATGAATCAAACCATAATTCAAGCTTATGAACTTTCGAATCTTCAAATATCAAAACTCGTGTCGAAACCTATCAATTCAACCCGGAATGACGTGAAATTTTGCAAACAAGTCCTAATTAACATCCTGGAGCTTTTCCAACTCTCGGAATCACATTCCGACCCCGATATCCTAAAAAGTCAACTGTGGTCAAACTTCTCAATTTTCCAAACTTCATATTTTCCAACTTTCGCCGAATTATCTTAAATTACTCTGCGGACCTCCAAAACCAAATCGGGACATGCGCCTAAGTCCAAAATCACTATAGGAAGTTGTTGACATTACCCAAATCTCATTCCGAGGCCGTTTACACATAAGTCAAAATTTCGGTCAAATTCTACCGCTTAAACTTCCAAAACAGAAATCCTTCTTCCAATTCGACTCCGGATCATCCGGTAACTGAATCCAACCATGCATGCAGGTCGATATACACAATGTGAAGCTGTTCAATACCTTACGCTACTGAACGGAGCTTAACTTCTCAAAACGATCGGTCGGGTCGTTACATTCTCCCCCCTTAAAACAAACGTTCGTCCTCGAACGTGTCAAGACTCACCTCTAACTCATCCAATCACTGAATGTACAGTTCCAACACACACCCGTGGGTGATCCCACGTCACCCCAACCTACATAAGCTTTATGACATAATCACAACCACAATTTAGCCTTCCTATCTCCACCGATAAGCCCCGTACCTCAATTTCTCACCTTCTACTCATTTCCAAAAGACCCGATTCTAAATTCATATCCGGCATCAGCCTCATCCAGCTGCATCAACTCATGACTACACCCATTAGGTACAACCACACAATATATCACACCACGCATAGGCTCGTAATAACACTTCTAATCACAATAACTGCCTGAAATCAACCCAGCACTGGCGATTAGCCTCATATCTGAAAGAACTCTGTTTCCTAGCCCCATAATACTGATAATGATTCAATAAACACGAAGACCTTATTATTAAACACCCGAATCACCAAGCCACAACTAACACCACCGGGCACACATCCCGCAAGCATGAACTCAAGAAGCACATAACGAAAATGACTGAATATGAAAAGAGAAACACATAAGGGAACTATCAAGTAAGCTCTGACAGGCACAACCCTCTATCAATACTAACCTACATAACAATATAACAAGGAAAGAATTTAAATCAAATGAACAAATCACAAGGATCCCATCCTGATAAAATTTCCACCACGGTACTAAGCCCGGTCCAAACATATCGAATCACAAAATATCACGAGGACCTCGCCCTAAACTCTAAATCACATACCGAAAATATATCATACCAATTTAAATTCACCACTAATTCATCTCGGCTGATAAAATGATAACGCTCACTAAACTCACATATCGATAGAGTATCAAATCACAGCTCGTAAATAAAACACTCAAATAAATCACATTAAGCCTACCATGGAGATAACAAGGACTCACTTCTAGTCTCACCACTCTCAATGATGAATGAAAACAACGATAAACATGTGCTACCACTTTTAGAATTTCCCAACACGAGCAGTCATGAAAAATAGAGTGCAAGGCATGAAACTCACTCATAAATGAAACAACAAATAAGGGAACTCGTCTCGATCAGCAGAACCATAATGGAATACAAATGGTGCCCCTCTGTAACACATAAAAACATGTATGTGTGATAACATCTGGCACAATGGCCCCCAGCCTACTGTACGAAACACCTCAACGAGCCGGGCCTCCCCCTCTTGGGAACCCGCTACTCACCTGAATACCCTGCTGTGGTGCACCTGTCTAGGGCCTAGGACAATCTCTCACCAGATGGTTGATATTTCCATGCTCAAAACAATCTACCTGTTGACGTGGTTGTAGAAACTGAGCAACATGAGTACTTTGAGACCCATGAGCACCTGAAACCCCACGCGAAGCCGGAAATGCAAACTAAACTGGCTGACCCACAAAACCTCTACCGTGTTATACCATGCCTCCATAATAAGGACCGTAGATCCCTCTAGTTTATGAGGCCTCCTCACCTCTCTGTACTATCTTCTCTGACCTCGTCTGTACTCTCGCTCCCGGTACCACATGCCCTCTAATTGGCAAGCGATCCCTACCACTTGCTGGAATAAGACATCCGACTCCCACTCCCGAGTCATGCTGAATCGAATATCTTGCCTGAGCCCCTCAATGAATCTACGGGCTTGCCCCCTAACTGTAGCAACCCAAGGAGGTTCATATCTGTCCAACTCAGTGAATCTGACAGCATAATCTAATACTGTCATAGTGCCCTGATGCAAACGCTCAAACTCCGTGCGCCATGCCTCTCGGAGGGACTGAGGTGAAAACTCTCTAAAGAACATCTCTTAAAACTGACCCCATGTAAGTGAAGCTGATTCGGCCGAGCTACCAACTCATATGCCTGCAACCCCTGACAAAGACGCTCTTCTAAGCTGAGACGTGACAAAAATAACCCCGCTCGTCTCCACAATACCCGTAGTTTGAATAATGTAGTGACACTCCTCCAGAAAACCCTGGACATCATCTGTCTCCAATCCACTAAAGATAGGAGAATGGTACTTCTTGTACCTCTCAAGTCTAAGCTGTCTTTCCTCAGATGCTGTTGCCCTAACCACGGCTGAACTGGAACCACATGTTGTGCTTCCATGGCAACTCAAACTTGACTAACATGATCTCGCTGCTCTGGATTGTAGGCTGCGGGAGTTTGAACTCCTCCCCCGATCTGTGAAGTAGCTGGTGCATCCAGAATCAATCCCGCCTGAGTCATTGTACCAATTATACTCAAAAAATGCGCCTAGTTCTACTGAAGTCCGAGCGTAACAATAGGTATCTCCGGTACTTGTTCCCCAACCGGAACTGCTGGCGGCTCGTCAACGGCTGCTCTGGTAGGGGTCCTAATTGCGGCGAGTTCTCCTCGTCGACCTCTCCCTCTGCCCCTAGAGACATCTGCCTCAGGGGGTAACATCATCAAGAACCAATATTTGTATCCTCACGTCTCCGTACCGGTCCGCAAGACTCTATTAAACTCGCTTATGACTCGTAGCACCTATGAACCTAGAGCTCTGATACCAACTTGTCACGACCTAATTTCCTTTCTTTGAGTATCGTGACGACACCTAGTCTTAAGGACTAGGTAAGCCTATTTTTAACAAATATCAAATTATAGGGGAGTCTCCCGGAATACGTCCGTAGTCCCAAAATAAATATGCAATGCTGGGGGATCTCTCAGAATACGTCCGTAGTCCCAAAGTAAATATGCAGTACATGGGGAAAGCTCCCGGAATTTGTCTGTAGTCCCAATTTAAATATGCAGTACATGGGGAAAGCTCCTGGAATACGTCCGTAGTCCCAATTTAAATATGCAATGCAACCAACAAAGAGAACAACTAGAACATGACAGAAACATCGTACATTGCCACAACAAGCACAAATGCAACAAAAGACAGGAATGCCAAGTGCGACGAGCAAATCAACACAAGAATTTAAATCACAAGAATGGTAAAACTCACTAATAAGAAGTAGCCACTGAAGGGAAAGCCAAGCACAAATAGAAAACAATGTAATGAGGGGAAAACAAGAAAATATAGCAGTGATTCTCAATATTCAAGCTCAGAACAAGAAGAAACCAAATCATCCCGACTAGGGAGAACAACTATAACCAATCTCGCTTAAACAATTAGCTTCTCAGAATAAAACTCAACTTGAACAATGCTCAGTAATAGGCCACACCAAAGGGATACCATCAACATGGATGATTAATAACCAAACCTAAGTAGCACTTAAGGAAAAATCATATAAATCACAGTATGCGACTCATGGGCATGCTTGACATTAACAAACATATATCACAATTATGGCTAAGCAATTATAGGTCTAGATAATACTAATTCTAGTCAATTAGGCAGTTTATGAAGAAAATATAGCATGATGGTATAAGAGGTAAAATATTCAGTTAAGCCAATTAAGATCAAATAAACAACAAGGGAAAACTAAAAGCAAGAAAAATCTAATTTAAGCTGGAACAGATGAAACTAGCAACCAGAAACTTGGTCATAACAGTTACAACTTGATACACAGGAAATATAAGGACCTAAGAATCCTAAAAAGGCTGACCTATTTGCAAATAAGTCTGAGTACGCACTCGTCACCTCGCATACACGGGCTACAATCAACATAGAAGACTCAAATCCTAAGGGGTAACTCCCCCACACAAGGTTAGACAAGATACTTACCTACTGCCCTGTCGCACCCCCTATTTTCCAAACTCCTTTCGGAGCCGGTCAAGGGTTTTTGACATTAGTTGGGACAACTCGTTTTCCTTTTGAGAAAGGGGTTCGCAAGTTTTGAAGAGTCGCCTCCTAACGAGTTAAGGTGCATTAGGGAACCTATTGGGGGGGGGGGGGTTCATTTACAAATAAGTTTGATAACCAGAGATAGGGTAAGGGCTTGAAATTATCCTAAGGGGAAGGTGTTAGGCACCCCTCAGAATCCACAACTGTGGTTCCCGGCCAAACATATTCCCTAGCTCGCGAAGTCCTAGTAGGAAGTATGCTCTGGCTAGATGTCCACCTTCGTTCCCTTCAGCCTTTTGGCAGTCTTCAACCCTCTTGATGAATTTACCCTGCAGCTCGACTATGCTACGTTCCAAGTATCCTGATGGCCATGTCTTTACATTCCTCAATAAACTTCTAGTTGGACTCGTGTATCTCGCGGTGCTTGTTCTTGCATTCATGGATACTTTTGCGTAGTTGATTATATTTGACCTGTGCCTCGGCCTTTTTGTCTATGATTCAGTGACCTCGGATGAACCCTGGCCTTCCTAGACCATCCTAATTGTCCTCTAACCAACCTGAATAGAAAGGCTTACAACCTGCCTCATATTTGTCTAGATTAATTATGTCTTTCTCCATTACGATATTATAGTGCCACATGTGTTGAGCGTGGCACTTGTGCGGACTATCATCATTACGGATGTCAGCCCGGAAATGACTCATCTTGTCGACCCTTGGTATGACTTGCTTTCTTCCTGCCTGTCTCATAACTTGGAGAGGGACGTAAAGATATGTTCCTCTCAGACTAATCAGTATCAAGAATGGTGCATCTCTGGACCGGATGATGAACTCTTCTGTTGGAAACCACTCGAACATCCATTGGACTTGTTCCTCGGTCAGATTATCGAAGAACTCACCCCAATCTTTGGCATTCTCAGGCTGAGCAAACATGTCAGGGATGTAAGTCATTCACTTTGGATGGTGGAAAGCGATGTGGTCATTCCATGCCCTTCGCTGAAATGCTTTTCGGTACTGGCCCTTTTGGAGATGTTCTAAGAGCCAAAGCTGTAGTAATAATTTGCAGCCCTCGAAGTGTTTCGCTCCGCTTTGGCATTGTTCTAAGGCTCGATACATGTCTAAAATGATCATAGGAACGATACTGGAAGTCTGCCCACCAATTCCCTCCATTAATGTCTTGGTTACCATAGCCAACCTAGTGTGGATTCTTTCTTTCTTTGTTAGAAATACAATCAATCCCAGGAAGAAAATAATAAAGACGAACACCCTATGGTGAATGTGTCCCAAAGATGTGATGGCGAATTCATCATGGAAGGTACGGTATGATTTGCTATGGCCGTAAATTTCGTACAAGTAATCAAAAGGGATGTATGATTCCTTCAAATACTCTAACTCTACATTCTTCTTTAAACCCATCATTTTTAAGAAACCCTTGCCCGTGCGGTTCTCGGGCATTAACAAACCTGGAGTTTCCCAAACTAGACTGGCCAGTCCTCCTATTTATTCTAATAACAACGTCATCTCGATGTCTCCAAAACGTAAGACAACTCTTTCACAATCCCAGAACATGGTGGCAACCTCTATCATCATATTGTTAGGCTGGATGTCCAGGAGGGACGACATATTACCCAGATATTTCTTGACGAGTGTTTTGTCACAAGAATGTAGATCTTCCCACCAATTCAGCAGTTTTGGGTGGATGTTGGTGACCATGCCAAATCTGGGGACTTCGTGCCTCATATTTCTGTAAGGAAAACAAGATTAAACCCTGACCCCCACCATACTCGACTCTTTGACATCAATGATTAGCATGTAAGAATTTAGTTCTCCAAATAAATGCATAGAACGTGATGATGTCCGTTAGGATTTATGGAAACCCGGTGAACTTTGGACAAGGCTATCCTAAAGGCTATTGTGCGGACAACACGTTAACCCGACTAGGTTTGACCATGATGCACGCAACAGTATAACAGAGTAAGGTTTCTATGGGGTTTTAGACTGGTACCCTTGAGCGAACAACTCAAGGGGGAAAGGCACGAAACCGTTGACTGCACCTCTGTTACCCGTCCCTTCCTAATATCCTAGGTTTGTTTGTAATATGGATCACATCAATGCAATACCCAGTATGCCAGTCCTCGAAGAGGGGCTATACGTGGTATTAGCGCACCGGTCATCATATCCATATCTACCCTTTCTCACCCCGTAAAGGTAATTAGGGAGAGTGTTGGTCAACGACCTCTATTGCATGCTGTTACCCGTCCCTTCCTAATATCCCTTGGAGGAGTTTAGGATTTCTATCCTATGGGGGAGGTTCTAGGCAGACCCTCAGGTTTAAAGGCAAAATACTAAGCGACAAATAAGAACATATAGGACTGCAATTAAGGGGATAAACATATAAACTGAAAAAGGCTCAGGTACCTCCACAGATAATGCACATAAGCAGCATGACTCAAAAACAGTTAAGGTCTTAGCTTTTAATTCAGATCCTAAAGCATGGTATCTAAGGATTTAAAGATAACAAAGAAACAGATTTGATTCCATAACTCAGAGAGGAAGTCCTTGTGATGATCCAAAAGGTCATCCTAAGTAAATTCAGCTAAATCTGTTTTCTGAGGCTCCTAAAGTCTCCGTTAATCTTACCTCGATATGCGTGCATAGCCCGGGCGTGTAGCCGGGAAGCTTCTATGTGAAAATTTGATAAAAATAGAATTTTTATAACAATTAAATGAATAAAGTTGACTTTGGCCAACATTTTTGGTAAACGGACCCGGACCCATGATTTGACGGTTCCGGAGGGTCCGTAGGAAAATATGGGACTTGGACGTATGCCGAAATCGAATTCCGAGGTCCCAAGCCCGAGAAATGAATTTTTAAAGAAAATTGTTTTCTGAAAATAATAAAAGTTTTTGAAAATGAACTTTGATGTGAAAATCGTGTTACCCGGCCCGTATTATGGTTCCGGAGCCCATCACAAGTTTAATATATGTTATGTGACTTATCTGTGAAGTTTGGTGTAAAACGGACTTGAAACGACGTGTTTCAGATCAAAATTGGAAAACAATTAAGCTTTATGAAGTTTTAAGAAAATTCTAAGAGTTTTGAGGTTTAATTCGATAATTTTGATGATATTTTGGTGATTTAAAGAGTTGAATAAGTTCGTAGGATGATTTGGGAGTTGTGTGTATTTTTGGTTTTGAGACCTGAGGGCTCGGGTGAGTTTCGGGTAGCTAACAGGGTGGTAAAGAGTCAAAAATCTGGTGTTTTCTTCAGGTTTCTGGTGTATGGTGATTTAGTGTATGCGATCGCATAGGAGGGGCTGCGATCGCATAGTTTTGTGTGGGGGAGGGGGGTCTGATGTCCTCTGCGATCACATGGATGGGTCCGCGATCGCAGTGTAGGGAGCCCAGATGTTCTGCAATCGCATTCCTTTCTTCGCGGTCGCATAGTGTTCCAGGGGATCTGGGTGGGGGCGAGGTAGTTCTTCTCTGCAGTCGCGCCTTTTCCTCTGCGATCGCAGAGGTCTGTGGAGTTGACCTTCCGCGATCGCGGCCTTCCATCTGCGATTGCATTGTAGGGATTCCAATAGCTCTGCGATCGCAACCCTTCTTCCGCGATCGCAGAGAACAATTTTCGCCCAGTTATTTCTTTACTCAAAAACAGAATACTTACACGGGATTTTTCATATTTCACCAACTTCTTCTTCTACAAGACCCCATAGGCGATTCCTAAGCTAGTTCTCCTCCACAACCATTTGGGTAAGTGATTCTAACACTAATTTCTTCCACTTTTCGTCCATAATCACTAGAATCTAGGCCTAAAATCCTAAAATCAAAGTAGAAATTAGGGGTTTTGGGTAGAGTTAGGTTTTTGGGAAATTTGGGTAATTCAACCTCAATTTGAGGTTGGATTTCAACAAAAATTATATATTCTAACTCGTGGGGGTATGGGTGATCGGGTTTTGGTCCAAGCCTCGTGTTTGGACCAAGTGGGCCCGGGGTCGAATTTTAGAATTTTTGGAAGAATGATAGGAATTGTGTATTTAAGCTAGGGGATTGTGTTATTGAGTTATTATTGATATAATTAAGTTAATTATGCCTAGATATTGTTGTTC
>ML282234.1:0-15493 GCA_005239495.1 Nicotiana undulata | reverse complement strand
AATGTTGTTCAAAAGCTAGACAAGAATCACCCACAACACCCAAGTAAATCCTTTTATAGGGGGGAAGAAAATTTGGGTGAAAAACAGACAAAAACACTCCTGACGGACGATATGCGATCGCATTCCTGTCGCATAACAGGAATGCGGTTCACATCTTGGCTTCTTCCATCGCATCTCAAAACCCTAGGTCCCAGAGATGTATCGCATTTGGGGTATGCGATCCGCATTAAAGATATGCGATCGCATTCATGCGTCGCATTTGCAGTGTGGCTTCAGGCATCAGATGAACATGCGATTCAAATGCGGTTCGCATTTGGGATATGCGGTCGCATATGTGGCCGCATTTCACTCCTTAATTTTGACTCAACTTTCTGTTGCGGTATGCGACCCCCAGGCTTGAAATGCGATTCGCATGTTGAAGATGCGATCGCATTTGACCATTTTCCTTCTCTTTTCTCTTCTTTTAACTTCCTTTTGCATGGTCTTGAGTGTTTACACCTTGTGTACTGCAAAACACCAAAATACTATGATTAATAAGAGTAAATGCTCTTGAAATGAGCCCTAGTCTAAGCAATATGGTATTAAATGTGCCGAAATTCTCCGGCACATCACACAACAATTTACAAGATCAACTACACAATAACAAATTAAAAAGCAAAAATTAACAAAAAGAAGAAGAGAAAATAAATAAATAAAACTTACTTGAACATGACAACAATGGTGGAGTGAGGGGAATGAGGGAGAGAAAGGAGTTGGGTGTTCTTGGAGGAATAAGAGGAATGGGGGTCTTGCTTTAAGAGTGTTGGGTTTTGGGAGGAGAAGAGAGAATGGGGAAGAGAAGAGAGAAGGGGGCANAGTTTATGGGAGGTGGGGGAAAGTGGGGTTAGTGGGTAGGGTAAGTTTGAAAAGAAAAACGAATTAAAAGGAAAAGAAAATAAAAAAGAAAAAAAATTAAAATTGCAGACATACCTGGGTCGGAAATGGCTCGTCGCGGTGAGGTTCAGAGAGGCCTTTTCACCGCGGGCGCGGTGAGGTTCATAGAGACCTTTTCACCGCGGTCGCGGTGAGGTTCAGAGAGGCCTTTTCACCGCGGTCGCGCCGCGGTGACGGTCTTCCGAGATTTTTTACTTTGTTTTCGAAGTGTTCTTTGTTTTAACCTCTTTTCCATCTTACCAGAGTTGTGTTATGCCCCAGGCTTTTTCTCAACACACCTCCACCATTGTCCTGCACACTCAAAAACTTGTCCGTTTTAACTACAACAATTTCGACATGTTAAAAAAAGAAAATACTACTAGCATGGGTTGCCTCCCACGAAGCGCCTGATTTAACATCGCGGCACGACGAGTACAACAATCAATGGGTTTCCTCCCATGAAGTGCCTGATTTAACGTCGCGGCACAACGCAGAGTCTGGCCCCACTAATCAGCGAGCACGACATTGGTCTTCTCACGATTCATGGTACCACCCCAATAGTGCTTGACTCTATGTCCATTCACCAAAAATTTTCTTTCACCATGTATAGCTCGCAGCTCAAGCGCACCATATGGAGTGACTCTTACCACCTCAAACGGGCCTGACCATCTCGATTTCAGCTTTCCAGGAAACAATCTCAGCCTAGAATTGAATAATAATACCTGTTGGCCTGGCTCGAATTGACGTGGCTTAATATGCTTGTCATGCCATCTCTTGGTCTTTTCTTTGTAAAGTTTGGCATTTTCATACGAGTGCAGCCTGAACTCATCTAATTCATCTAACTGCAACGATCTTTTCTCACCCGCGGCTTCAAGGTTCATGTTTAGCTTTTTGATGGCCCAATATGCTTTATGTTCGAGCTCAACGGGCAGGTGACACGCCTTCCCATAGACCAGCTTGTACGGTGACACCCCAATTGGCATTTTGTAAGCTGTTTTATATGCCCATAAGGTATCATCTAACTTTGCAGCCCAATCTTTCCTGTTCACACTCACCGTTTTCTCTAATATTTGCTTTATCTCTCTATTGGATACCTCTGCTTGTCCACTTGTTTGAGGGTGATATGCTGTCGCAACTCGATGACGTACTCCATATTTTGATAGCAGGTTATTCAACAACCGATTGCAAAAATGGGTTCCTTCATCACTAATCAAGGCACGTGGGGTCCCAAATCTCGAGAATATGTTCTTCTTCACAAACGCAGCTACAACCATGTCATCATTTGTTGGCAATGCAATTGCCTCCACCCATTTCGACACGTAGTCAACTGCAAGTAGAATGTATTTGTTTCCTCTGGATGATGGGAATGGACCGATAAAATCTATCCCCCACACATCAAAAATCTCTACCTCTAGGATATTATTCAAGGGCATCTCGTGCTTCCTCGTGATCGTTCCTGTTCTCTGGCACTGGTCACACTTTTTAACAAACGCGTGGGCGTCCTTGAATAGAGTTGGTCAAAAGAACCCAGATTGTAGCACTTTCGCCGCTGTTCTGTCGCCACCATGATGGCCCCCATAAGTGATGCATGACAATCATACAGTACAAGTTCCACCTCTTTATCAGGAATACATCTCCTCATTAACTGATCACCACATTCTTTGTACAAATTTGGCTCATCCCAGTAGTAAAACTTCACATCACGTAAGAACCTCTTCCTTGCCTCAGATTTAATTTTCGGAGGAAGTACCCCACTCACCAGATAATTCACAAAGTCGGCATACCATGGAGGAGGGTCTTGGGTTATATAAAAAAGTTGCTCATCAGGAAACACTTCTTTAATTTCTCCACCCTCCTCCACATGGTCATGATTTTCCAGCCTTGACAGATGGTCAGCTACTTGGTTTTCAGTGCCTTTTCGGTCTCATATCTCCACATCAAATTCCTGCAACAATAAAACCCAGCACATCAATCTAGTTTTAGATTCCTTATTTGTAAATAGATACCTAATTGCTGCATGATCTGTGTGGACTATGACTTTTGTTCCCACCAAATATGCCCGAAATTTTTCAAAGGCCCACACCACAGCTAGCAGCTCCTTTTCAGTGGTGGTGTAATTCTGATGTGCATCATCAAGGGTTTTACTCTCATAGTAAATGGAATGAAACACCTTGTCTTTCCTCTGGCCTAGCACTTCCCCAATTGCATGGTCACTTGCATCACACATAAGTTCGAAGGGTACGGACCAATCAGGTGCAACAATTATGGGGGCAGCTACCAATTTCTTTTTGAGCTCCTCAAATGCCTTCAGGCAGGCTTCATCAAAATTGAACTTGACATCTTTTTCCAGCAACTTGCACAGAGGAGTAGCAAATTTAGAAAAATCTTTAATAAAGCGCCTATAGAATCCTGCGTGTCCCAAGAAACTCCGGACACTCTTCACAGAAATTGGTGGAGGTAGTTTTTCAACTGCCTCCACTTTTGCCTTATCAACTTCGATGCCACTCTTAGACACTCTATGACCCAAAACGATGCCTTCATGCACCATAAAGTGGAACTTCTCCCAATTTAAGACCAGATTTGTTTCTTCACACAACACCATGCTAAGATTTTTCAAACAATTATCATAAGATGACCCAAAGACTGAGAAGTCATCCATGAACACTTCCACAAATTTTTCCACCATATCAGTGAAAATAGCCATTATGCATCTCTGGAAAGTGGCTGGTGCATTACAAAGACCAAACGGCATTCGCTTGAAGGTGAAGGTGCCATAAGGACAAGTAAACACGATGTTCTCCTGATCCTCTGGGCATATGACGATTTGATTGTATCCTGAATACCCATCAAGAAAACAATAATATTCATGCCCAGCTAATCTGTCCAACATTTGATCAATGAAGGGGAGTGGAAAGTGATCCTTGTGGGTTGCCTTGTTGAGCCTTCGATAATCAATGCAAACTCTCCATCCTGTAACAATGCGGGTAGGAATCAGCCCATTCTTCTCATTCTCAATCACAGTCATCCCTCCCTTTTTGGGCACACACTGAACCGGGCTCACCTAGTTGCTGTCAGAAATAGGAAAGATGATACCTGCATCCAGCAATTTTATGACTTTTTTCTTCACCACTTCTTTCATGATGGGATTTAACCTCCTTTGAGTCTCAACACTCGGGCGGTGTCCCTCTTCCAAAAATATTTTGTGCATACAAAACGATGGACTGATTCCCTTAATATCTGCAATGGTCCACCCAATCGCCTTTTTGTGCTCACGAAGTACTCTGAGAAATTTCTCTTCTTGTGTCTTGGTTAGGCTGGACGAGATGATCACGGGCAATGTCTCAGAGTTCCCCAAATAAGCATAGCGTAAATGTGCTGGAAGAGGTTTAAGTTCCAGCTTTGGAGCTTCCTCAATAGAAGGCTTAGGAGGGGTTAGAGTGACAGGCTTGTTTAACTCCTCAAATTTTCTTAGCCCGTGGATGTAACTACATGATATTTCAAGAGCATTCTCAATTTCTCCCCTTGTTTCATCTTCACTATATTCTTCATCCCCCACCAAAACTTGCTCAAGAGGGTCAACAGGACACATGTAGGGAACCACTGATGCAACCTTTCTTTCCACCACAGTAATCATGGATAGATCTTCATAGTGGACATGTAATTTGAGTGCTTTATAGACATTAAACACCTCCACTCGATCACCAACCCGCATTGTCATCTTCCCTTCACACACATCAATAATAGCTCGGCCCGTGGCTAAGAAGGGATGCCCCAAAATAAATGGGACTTTCTGATCAGGCTCATAATCTAGGATAATGAAATCAACTGGGAATATGAAAAAGCCCACTTGAACCAGTACATCTTCGATCACTCCTTCAGGATGAGCAAGGGAGCGATCAGCCAACTGTAAAATCACTGTTGTTGGGCGTGGCTCACCCAACCTCAACTGCCTGAACACAGATAGTGGCATCAAATTAATGCTCGCCCCAAGATCACACAAAGCTCGCCCGACTCCATGCTTACCAATTGAGATTTGAATAGTAAAACTACCCGGATCCTTTAATTTCTGAGGTAGCTTGCTTTGAATTCTTGAGCTACATTCCTCAGTGAGCGCCACAGCCTCAAACTCAGTCAACCTTCTTTTATTTGCCACAATGTCCTTGATGTATTTAGCATATTTGGGCACCTCCTGCAAAATATCTACCAGTAGAATATTGATTTGTACCTTCTTCAAGAAATCAAGGAACTTTTTGTATGCGGCATTATCTTTCACTTTTTGCAACCTTTGAGGAAACGGAGGGGGTGGCCTTGCAACCAATGTTGGAGGTTGCTCAACCACTGCCTCTTCAGTTGGCTTTTCTGATTCTTTTGGATCGACTGATGTTGATTCAATAGTGGATGATTTCTCATTAAAAGTTACCTGCTTTCTCCTCTTGGATTGAACTTCTTCCAATTGCCTCCCATTCCTCAATGATACAACATTGACAGATGCTTTAGGGTTAACGTCAGTGTCACTTGGGAGAGCCCATGTTGGTCGGGTATTTTGGGAACTAGCAAGTTGCCCCATTTGACGTTCCAAGTTTCTCATTGCTACTACTTGGGTTTGGTGATCTGCCATTATTTTCTGACTAAAAGCAAGTTGGTCGTTCATAATTCTTTTCATAATCTCCTCAAGGCTAGCTGATTGTTCAACCTGAGGTGGTTTGTATTGTTGCTAAGGTGCTTGAGGTGCTGGCGGCCTGTAGTGACTCTGAGTGCCTTGATTACCACCCCAAGAGAAGTTTGGGAGGTTCATCCAGTTGGGACTATAACTGTTCCCATATTGATTTGCTTGCCCTCTATTTGGATTACCCACAAAGCAGACAAACTCTGGATTGGCTAGGCATGAGTCACTCGGGTGACCCTCTCCACAAACTTCACAAAATACTTGAACCTGTTGTAGTGGTTGGATCTGTTGCAATGGTTGAGACTGTTGCTTGTTAATGATCATGGTCATCTTATTGACTTGGTTAGTCAATGTAGAAATATGAGCTGACAATGCTGAGACAACGTCTAATTCAAGAACCCCTGGTGACTTTTGAACCACATTCCTTCCCATCTCACCTTGCCAGTCTGGATTGCTTTTGGAGAATTTATTCAATAATGCAAATATTTCATCATAATTCTACTACAATACCTGACCTCCAGTTGCTGCATCTACCACAATTTTTGTTTGGGCATGGAGACCCTCAATGAAAGCGTGAACTAACATTTCGTTTGTCTGATTGTGATGAGGACAGTCTCTGAGTATCCCCTTGAACCTTTCCCATGCTGAATATAAAGATTTGCCTGCTTTCTGTTTAAAGGAGACTATCTCACTTCTGATCTTTGAAGTCTCGCCTGAAGGGAAGAACCTCGCCAAAAATTTTCTTGCCAAATCATTCCAGGATGTAATGGAATTAGCCGGTTCTGCCTTTATCCATCGCTTTGCTTCGCCCAACAAAGAGAATGGGAAAAGCGTGAGCCTCACATAGTCTGGCGTGACCCCATTAGTGATATAAGTATCACTAATCTCCAAGAAGTTTAGAATGTGCTCCTGTGGATCCTCGTGTGGAAGACCCAATAACTGCCTGTTCGCATGAAGTAGTTGGATCATGATATGTTACAGCTCAAAGTGCCCAGTGATTTTGGGCTTCACGATGCTAGAGGTAACATTAGCAATACTGGGCATTGCTACCTCCTGAACCGCCATGTGTTGTTCCTCTGCCATGTTCACAGGAAATTGAAGGAGGTCCTGAATATTGTTTGTATCCCTTGCTTCCCTTAACCTCCTGTGAAATGTTCTTTCAGGTTCGGGGTCAAAGCCATCAAGTTTGTCCTGGCTTCTGACCCTACGCATTCAATTAGAGTCCCTGAGATTAGATCAAGTAACGTTAGACTAGATGAAATAAACAATTAAAGTAAAGACTATATATATTCAAGTTTCTGACAATGGCGCCAAAAACTTGTTGCTCCCAAACGCACACGCAAGTATACGTGGTCGTACAAGTAATATAATGATAAATCGGATGTCGAACCCACAGAGACTTGTATAAACTACTCACTAATTCACTATAATTGTTATTCAATCGAGCCAAAATAAAAATCCAATAGTGTAACTTTGATATGCTACAATTATGAGAATTAACTAATTATCAAGTAACGAAAGTATTGATGTGTATTCAGTAGAGACAAATATTCCAGGGTTGTGATTGTTCACCATTCGTATTGTGTTATAATTAACTTTCCCTTTCATATAATTCACTCATGGTTGCTAATTAATCGATAATTGTTCTCATAGCCTTCTCCCGAAGCACTACTCGCCTATTCTCAATAGATTAACGCCTATATTCCTATAAAAGTAATCTATTAGAACGCACTAAGATCACGATATTTGATTAAGCACGGTGACTAGATATATTCCTATCCTAACTACAAATCCGCTCTCCTGAAGGGTTAGGATCGCGCTCTCTTCAACTCTTCTCTAATCTATACACGTCTTTCCCAAGCATAGCATAGATAGTATATAAAACCTAACTTTTGGCCAGACAATTAAGCAATTAGACACAAAATTGAAGAAACAACTATATATTGAGAGAATTATAATCAAGGCTAAGCTAATGTCGAATAACAATATTCATGGCTAAATCACAACCCCAGAACAATGGGTGTTTAGCCACTCATGCTCAAAGATAACAAAAACCCAAAATAAATCATACTACTAAAAATTAGAGATGAAAGAAGAAGAATTAAAGGTCTAATTGTTGAAATCTCTTCTCACAATGAAGTAGCCTCCTAATTGATGCTAAAAATTGGTCTCCCCCTCTCTTGGGCGGATTTACAAGACTTATATAGGGTTTGGGCAATAAAATCCTGTGTTTTGCACTTTGATCCCTAAAGTTCCAGCGTTTGACCGCAGTCGCGACAGGACCGCGGTCGGCTACTTTTTCTTGCTTCAATTTCTTCCACCGCAATCGCGCGGCGGTCGACCGCGGCCGCGGTGGCCTTGCTTCATTTCTGTTCTCGCTTATTTTTCCAGTGCATTACATGGGTATCTCTGTGATTGGCCTCAAACTTCCATAATTGACTCCAAATTGCTCCAAAGTCCTCTTCTGTGAAATATAACCTGCAAAGCACGAAAAACACTAATTAGAGCATTTTGTTATCAATATTTACATTAAAACATCACAAAGTGTGGTTCATTAGGGGCACAATTATAGTCTAATTCACCAATTATCATTGGTCAAGCAGTTTGTGAACAAGTTCCATCCACCCAACAAGACAACTCAGCAAATTGATGAGATCTTTAGCTTCAGACAGAAACCAACGGAAACATTGCAAGAAACATGGGAGCGATTCAAAGGGATGTTGGTTATATGTCCGCACCACGGTATTCTAGAGTAGATGTCGGGGCAACGGTTTTACATGGGTCTGGAAGATAGTGTGAAGGCAAATGTTGATGCTTCAGCTGGTGGAGCATTCTTGAGTAAATCATGGAGAGAAAGCCAGATCCTACTTGACAAAATGGCACAAAATTCGGGGTGGACAACCAGGAATGCACCCATCACTCCAGTGGTTCACTCAGCGGCCTTAGATCCAGCCAACACTCTTGCTGAAAATTTGGCCACCTTAATGACACAAATGAGCATACTCACTAAAAAGGGTGGAAGAGTCAGGGCAGAAACAGCAGGTGCATATTATGGATACAACCTATGCACATCTTGCATTATTAAGCCACTTGGTAGTCAGTGGAATGCTGAAAGTGATCATCATTACTACCCTGAGAACATGAATTATGTGTCTAATTATGGGAGCCAGCGACAGGGTGGTCAGAATTGGGGGCAACAAAATCAGCGTTACAGGCCAGTGCAGTCGCAACACAACAATGGAAATATGGGATCCATGCGACCTCACGGTAATGTGGGGCCCTACCAGAGGCCACGAGGGTACAATAATCCGAATCAGCAATAGGCTTATCACCCTCCTCAACAACAACATGGTGGGAGACAGGAAGACAGATTTGCTAGACTCGAAGCAATAATGCAGCAGGTTATTGGGTCAAATGCGAAAATGAGTGAAAGAGTAGATGCACATGAGTCAGCCATAAAGAACATTGAAGTGCAAATGGTCCAGATCTCGATGTCATTGAATAATCGTCCTCATGGGACATTTCCTGCAGACACTCAGGTAAATCTAAAGGATCAGGGCCCAAAGCAGCTGATGGCAGTGAGTCTACGCAATGGCAGAGACTTAGACTTGGAGCAAGAAAGGGCTCGAGAAAGCAGACAGGCTGAGACACTTATACCATTTCCCATTGAAATTGATGGTTCAGCAAGACTGACTGAGGTGGCAGTGCAGCCTACCCAGAAAGAAACCAACACACATATCGAGGCTGAGAAAGAAACTGAGACAGCCCAGGAACCGGTAATAGAGGTAGTGTCTGACAAGGAAAAAGCCCAAATCACTGGGAAGAAGAGACCTCCAGCACCATTCCCACAGAGGTTGGCCAAGTATAAAAAAGATGAGTAGTACAAGAAATTCTTGGAGATGTTTAAACAAATACAGGTAAATATTCATTTGATTGATGCTTTGAAGGAGATGCCTAGTTATGCAAAAATGATGAAGGACTTGATGTCCCAAAAAATCGATTTCCAAGACTTGGCCACAGTGACTCTTGCTCAGACCTACAGTGCCTGAAAAATTATCTAACCCAGGGAGTTTCACAATTCCCTTCACTATTGGTAACTTTGCCTTTGCCAAGGTACTCTGTGATTTGGGGGTCAACATTAATCTTATACCCTCAGGTATTCTGGATAATGTACTGGTGCAGGTAGGGAAATTTGTATTCCCTGCAGATTTTGTGATCCTGGACTGTAGGGTGGATGAAGAGATTCCCATAATTTTGGGAAGGTCGTTCCTGGCCGCGGGGCGAGCTCTCATTGATTGTGAAACTGGGGAGCTCAAGATGAGGTTAAACGACGAGGAGATAACATTCAACGTGCATAAATCCATGAAGAGACCAAGTGAATTCTCCAATTGTTCTCTTATTGATGTCGTGGATGTAATCCTAGAGGAGGAGGATGAGTCCCTGTCTATTGAAGACCCCCTTGCTGCATGTCTGATGAATTTGGATGAGGTGAGTGGGGAAGAGTTGGCAGAATGGGTGCTGGCTCTTGAGGGCAGAGGCTTTTGGCAGAGATCACTTGAATTTGAGCCCTTTCACTTAGAAAAGAGAGAGACTCTGCCATCCAAGCCCTCCGTAGACGAACCACCAAAGCTGGAGTTGAAGCCACTACCAGCCCATCTCAGGTATGCGTTTCTAGGACCTAACTCCATATTACCTGTTATTATCTCATCTAGTTTGTTAGATGTGCAGGCACACCAACTTTTACAGGTACTCACAGAGTGTAAGACTGCTATTGGGTGGACCATGTCAGACATTAAGGGGATCATTCCGACATATTCTATGCACAAAATTCTACTAGAAGAGGGGCACAAACCTTCTAGGGAACACCAAAGACGACTGAACCCCAACATGAAGGAAGTGGTGAAGAAGAAAATTATTAAGTGGTTGGATGCAGGAATCATTTTCCCCATATCTGACAACAACTGGGTTAGCCCGGTGCAATGTGTTCTTCAAAAGGGTGGCATGGCGGTTGTAAAAAATGACAACAATGAGCTGATATCTACAAGAACCGTCACAAGCTGGAGAATTTGCATGGACTACAGGAAATTAAATCTAGCCACCCGGAAAGACCACTTACCACTTCCTTTCATTGATCATATGCTTGACAGACTAGCAGGAAGGTCTCACTTCTATTTTCTGGATGGGTACTCGGGGTACAACCAAATCTCCATTGCTCTAGAAGATAGAGAGAAGACGTCGTTCACATGTCCATATGGGATTTTTGCCTTCAGAAGGATGCCTTTTGGACTATGTAATGCACCTGCCACATTCCAATGGTGCATGATGGCCATATTCACTGAAATGGTCGAGGATATAATGGAGGTGTTCATGGATGATTTTCTCAATGGTGGGAAACTCATTCGATGAGTGCCTAGCAAATCTGACCCGAGTGCTAAAGAGGTGTATGGAGACTAACCTTGTCCTTAATTGGGAAAATATGGTATCAAGCAAGGGAATCGAGGTGGATCGTGCTAAAGTTGATGAGATTGCAAAGCTTCCACCTCCTATTTCAGTCAAAGCAATAAGGAGCTTCCTCGGGCATGCCGGTTTCTACCGGAGATTCATCAGAGACTTCTCCAAAATTGCCAACCCCCTGTGTAAGTTGCTAGAAAAAGACAACCCTTTTGTGTTTTCTGATGATTGCAGGGTGGAATTTGAGGAGTTGAAGAAGAGGCTAGTCACGACACCCATCATTGTTGCCCCCAATTGGGAGAAACCACTCGAGCTTATGTGTGATGCCAGTGACTACGCAGTGGGGGCAGTGCTAGGACATTGGAAAGACAAGATAATGCACCCAATTTACTATGCAAGTAGGACGTTGAGTGGAGCCCAGCTAAACTACACTATGACCGAAAAAGAGATGTTGGCGGTGGTGTTCGCTTTCGACAAGTTCAGATCATACTTGATCGGGTCTAAGGTAATTGTTTACACTGATCATGCTGATCTCAGGTACTTTATTGAAAAGAAGGAGTCCAAGTCGCGCCTAATTTGTTGGGTGCTACTACTACAAGAATTCGACATGGAGATCCGTGACCGTAAGGGCACGGAGAACCAAGTCGCGGATCATCTGTCGCGACTTGAAGGAGCTGGAAATGCAGTTGAGGCAAAGGATATTCTGGAAACCTTTCCAGACACGCAGCTACTCGCCACAAGCCTGGAGGAAGTGCCATGGTATGCAGACATTTCAAATTACCTGGAAAGTGGTATAGAGCCCTATGAACTCTCATCTGTGCAAAAGAAAAGGTTTTACCGTGACTGCCGCATGTATTACTAGGATGAACCTTATCTGTTTAAAATTTGTATTGACAATATGATCCGGAGGTGCATCCCCGAGCTAGGACAATCTTCTGTCTTGCAGGCATGTCACGCATCAACATATGGTGTGCATTTTGGAGGAGTCAGAACGACAGCTAAAGTTCTAGAAGCCGGGTTCTACTGGCCAACTGTGTTCAGGGATGCACATCAATGGGTAAAGGTCTGTGATGAATATCAGAGGACGAGGAACATTTCTCGTCGCCATGAGACGCCCATGAACCCAATTCAAGAGGTTGAGGTGTTCGATGTATGGGGGATAGACTTTATGGGTCCCTTCGTCAGCTCCTATGGCAATAAGTACATACTTGTTGTTGTAGATTATGTGTCGGTGGAAGCTGCAGCACTCCCCACCAATAATGCAAGGGTGGTGGTGGTGGTTCTTGAAGAAGAATATATTCACCCGTTTTGGGATCCCGAGAGCCATCATCAGCGACGGAGGCACTCACTTCTGCAATCGTGCCTTCGAGAAATTGCTAGCAAAGTACGATGTGCGCCACAAGGTGGAAACCCCATATCACCTTCAGACCAATGGACATGTTGAAGTGTCAAATAGGGAAATAAATAGTGTGCTGACTAATACTGTGAACACCACAAGAACTGATTGGGCGAAAAAGCTGGATGATGCACTCTAGGCCTACAGAACCACTTTCAAAACACCAATTGGTATGTCACCATACAATTTGGTGTTCGGGAAGGCCTGTCACTTGCCGGTAGAACTAGAACATAGATCTTTGTGGGCATTGAAACAGTTAAATCTGGATCTTGAGGGTGCGGGCACAAATAGAGTCACTGAACTACATGAGCTAGATGAATTCAGGTATCTTGCTTTTGAGAGAATGAGGCTTTACAAGGAAAGAATGAAGAGGTTGCACGATAAGAACATTGTAGAGCGAAACTTCAAACCCGTAGATATAGTATTGCTTTATAACTCAAGATTAAGGCTATTTTTGGGTAAACTCTAGTCCCGATGGTCTGGACCATTTCGTGTGGTCGAAATGCTTCCCTCAGGTGCCATAGATATTGCCTTAGAAAAAGATTCCCACACCTTCAGAGTTAATGGGCATAGATTGAAACTGTATGTGGGCATGAATGAAACTAAGGAAGTGTCTGTGATACATCTGACTGAACCTCAGAGGTCGAGAGAGCCTTAAATGTGCTCATATGCATCATGTCGCGACGTTAAATCAGGCGCTGCATGGAAGGCAACCCATTGACTTGTTGTAATTGTCGTGCCACGACATTAAATGAGGCGCTGGTTGAAAAGCCTAGAGTTATGTGGTTCATCCCCAAATTTGACACATAGTGGAGAGTGATATAAGAAATAGGGATCCATAATCATAGCATCTAATTGTGCATATTGGTTACCCATTCAGAATTAACTATGGCCCTATCTATTATGCTAAAGACATGAGAATTTGTCCATGTAAAGCTTCTCCCCACAGTTTTTATTTCATACATCCCTTAACTTGTCAAGAACTCTTTAAAATCTCCGATTTCCCATTCTTGTACTTGATTCCCATTGCTTCTGTCTTCTATTGATAATATTGTACTGAAATCACCCATACAGAGCCAAGGCCTCTGTTGAGCGTGACTCCAACTTAGCAAATCAACCCATAAGCTCTTCATTGTATCTACTGTGTGTAGTTCATATATAGCTGTGAAATTGAACTCCTGTCTGCAAGCCAATAAGAGTACCTCCCTATGAATATATTGAGGTTTGAGCTTTATCATAGTAAAATTTATTTCATTAGGATCCCACACTATTCATATCCTTCCTCTTCCTCCAGTTTCATAGTTTGTACTCCATTTTCACTTAACTTTTTTAGAATCTTACTTGAATACTTCTCTTGAACTTTATGTTCTACTGTAGCAATAATACTAATATTATTTTTCCGGATAAACCTCTGCATCTCCTTTTGCTTATAGGCTTTATTCAGGCTTCTAACATTCCAGGTGACCAGCTTCATTACATATTTGGTCTGGTAGTACAACCTCCTCCATCATCCCACGACTACTCTACCCTCCTTCCATCCTCCTAGTGCCAATATTTATCTGATGAGCACTTGTTATAGTAAGAGCAATAAAACCATTTTCCACAACCAATCTCTCTTCAGCAGCAACATGATTCTGTTTAGCAGCATATTTTCCCCTTACTTCCTGCCACCTTTCCTCTGTACCATGTGTTTGTTCCTGAACTTGGGTTCCTTATTTTATGCCTTGGCTAGTTTCTGGTTTCTTACTGTCCACAATTACTTGTGAACCTTCATTTCCAGTTACTGAGTTGTTCTGCTCCTTAGGTTTCCATTCCTATCTTTGCTCTGGTTGTTTGGCTTGTTGCTGCTGCATTGTTGTCTTGTTTTGGCAGCTATGTCCCAACTTCCAACATGTACTACAATACATAGGTTTCCAATCATAGCTAATTGCTAGATCAAATTGTCTTCAATTTGTATCTTTCACTATTATCTTCGTAGGAAATGGTCTGGTAATATCCGTTTCCACAAGAATTCTAGCGTATGATATCCTCTCCACTTTAGTGGTACATTCATCAGCATAAATTGGTGTTACTAGACCACTTCCAATTCGACTCAAAGAGTCAGCTCCCCAGCAGTTCAATGTTAAGTTTGGGAATTTAACCCACAAGGGAAGAGTCTTCAATACTTCCTCCTCAAAATCAAAGTCAGGAGCCCACGCTTTAGTAATCACTGGTCTGCTATTGATTGTACTTGGCCCTGAATATAACACTTCATTAATTTCTTCTATACTACTGAACTTAACAACAAAGGAACCTTCATTATGATAGAATACCTTTGGCTTTGTTACAAAATTCCACTGGAACGCTATAAACCTTTCAACAACTCCAATGCTAGGTGTATCTCCAACTACGTACATGATTACCACCTTCCTCTATTTCTCTGTTTCCTTCTCAAATTTATCTTGATGCAATTCAATTATTTTCTCCCCATTGTGTATCATTGTATGAATGTAGGTGAGCCCCATTCCTCTAGCCGCATAAGTATTCCCCGCCACTATGTTTGCCCAGGATTTGGATCTAGTAGTGGGCTTTGCTCCAGCTGCTTTAGCTTCCTCACTCCCAGTGCTTTCAGTTCCTTTGCATCTCTCTTGGCCTATCTCCAAATCATGCGTAGATACTTTAAGATTTGTAATCGTTTTTAATGGAACACTTAATCCTTCGTTGTATGGCTTGTTGCCATCAGTTCCCCCAATTTCCATTGATTGATTCCAGTTATTTCTAGGGCTAGAAATTACCCCTGCAACCGTCGTACTCCCCTTCCCTTTCGATCCATGCACTTCAGGCTGCTTTCCTTCTATTTGCTTGTCTTTACTCCCACTCTCTGAGATGCGATTTTGATTTGCGTTTGTAGCACTTACCATCAATTCTCCAATTGATTTTGGAGTAGTCATCTCCTTCTCATGAATTAGGGTTCCTTGTGTTGGCGTTAGTTTCCCTGATTCTCCATTTCGACTCGCTAATGTGATGAATGTAACGACCCGGTCTGTCGTTACGTAAAACCTGCATTTTAACTGTTGTTAGTGGCTTAT
>MDKH01167948.1:0-21250 GCA_005239495.1 Nicotiana undulata | reverse complement strand
ATGTGAACATCAACAATAAGAAATCTCAAGTGTATGGAAATACTCAATAAAATTCTATCGTCCGGCAAGGGACTCAGCTATAACCAACCTCGCATCAGAAATACAATTCAAACAGTAAAGCCTCAACTGAAACAATTAACACAATAACTCCCCATGTCATGAAACAACATCAAGGTATCACTTCTAAATCACCAATTACTCATAGTACAGATAATATTAAGAACACGGTATGATTCATCACGTTTGACCTACGGCCATGCTTGACCACAACATATAGGAACCCGTCACCTCACCTATACGTTGGACATGAATTACACATAGCAAATAAGACTCTATACCTAATCCCTCAAGCTAAGGTTAGGCCAAACACTTACCTCCGCTCCAAAATGCAAGTCAAGCCTCAATCACAGCCGTCCCTCTCGAATCCAACTCCGAATCGATAATATCTGGACATAATGGATTTATTAACATCAATAATTACTAAATAAACCAATTCCAACGCCTAATTATACATTTTCTATTATTCTTCCAAAAATACTAAAATTCGACCCCGAGCCCGCATGCTCGAATCCTGAAAATTCTCGGAGGAATCACTCACCCATAGCCTAAGGATCATTAATATGAAGTTTCTACTTGAATTCATAGCATTAATTGGATAGTTCATCGAATTCCCAAAAATCCCATCTACTACTCAAAACCTAGATTTTTCTAAGATTTAGTAGTTAATCCCCTTGACAATTCATGAATTAAACTAGTAAAATAGAGTGAAATTACTTACCTCTACTAGAAGTAGGTCGAGGAATGGTTTCTCAAGCTCTTAGGACCCTTCAATGGAGGTTGGAATGGGTGTAAATGAAGGAAACCCGAGTTTTTGACACTTAAATACAGGTTGCCTACAGGGGTTTCCGCACCTGCGATCCTGGGACCGTAGGTGCGGTCCCGCAGCTGCGGAAAATGGCCGGGGGAGCTGGCTTCGCGCCTGCGGAGTTGGGGGCCGCACCTGCGGTCCCGTTCTTGCAGAAAATGGTCCGCACCTGCGGAAGATGCGCACCTGCGAGGCTGAGACCGCAGGAGCGGTCCCGCACCTGCGGTCACACCAGCTACAGCTGCACCAGCAGTGTTTTTAGCTGGTTTTTGGCCTCGTGCGGGGTCCGGGAGGCACCTGGGCCCACCCGAGCCCCCGTCCAAAAATATATCAACAAGGCCCAAATCATTATACGGACTTGCTCGAGCCCACGGAACACTCAAAACAACGCTAAAACTCAAAATCACATCCCAAAACCCCTGAATTCATAACTTAAAACTTTCAAACTCTAGATTTCTGTAAAAATGTGTTGGACCGACCTATACGACTCGGAATGACATCAAATTTTGCAGGCAAGTTATAAATGACCATACGGAACTATTCCCGGTCTCGGAATCACATTCGGGCCTCGACAACATAAAATCACGTTCCAAACCAAATTTCAAATTCTATGAAAATCCTCGAAACTTCATTAACTCACAATTTCCCATTTTGGATCCGAAACATGTCAAATCAAGCCCGTTCCTTACCCAATTTCACAGATAACTTAAATAACACATATTGAACCTGTTCCGGGTTCCGGAACCATAATACGAGCCCAGCAACACATGTTTCACATCGAGGTTCATTTTCATAAGCCTTTATTATTTTCAGAAAATACTTTTCTTTAAATATTTATTTCTCGGATTTGGGTCCTCGGAATTCGATTCCGGGCATACACTTAATTCCCATATTTTCCTACGGACCTTCCGGGACTTCCAGATCACGGGTTCGGGTCTGTTTACCAAAAATGTTGACCAAAGTCAACTTTATTTAATTAATTATCATAAATTCAACTCTTTATCAAGTTTCCACATAAAGGCTTCCCGGCTACGCGCCCGGGCTGCGCACGCACATCGAGGTGAGATTAACGGAGGCTTTTGGGGCCTCAGAACATAGTTTGTGCTACATTTACACAGGATGACATTTTGGGTCATCACACTGCGGATGTCGCATTTGCAACCCGGAGTTCGCATTTGCGACATCCGGCACCAGCAGTATTTTTCCATCACTAAAATGGGCATAACTTCTTCGTAGGATGTCCAAATTCGATAATTCCTTTTCCTATGGCTCCGAAATTACGATACAGATCTAATGGTTCAATAAAAACTACATTTGGAGTTAATTTGCTTTGTGTGGTGTCATTTTATGCTTGAAGAAATGATGATGAAGCATAAAAAACAAGCGCAACATAGCCTAGACTTATCCGAAACTCACTCAAGCCCTCGAGGCTTCAACCCAAACATGAACGCAAGTCTAAAAACATCATACGGACTTGCTCGTGCGATCAAATCATCAACATAACATTAAAACTACAAATTTAACCTCAAAACTCATGATTTTCTCAAGAACACTTAATTTTTCTAACTTTTCAACCGGATGTGCGAATTACATCAAATCAACTCCGATTCTCATAAAACTTTACAGATAGGACTTAAATAACACAATGAACTTGTTCCGGGCTACGGAACCAAAATACGAGCATGCTATCATAAATTTCACATATTATTTTATTTCTTTATTTTTTGAATTAACCAGCACAATAATTTTTCTTCAAAAATTATTTTCTAAGGCTAGGGATCTCGGAATTCAATTCTGGTCCTACGCCCAAGTCCCATATTTTAATGCGGACCTCCCGGGATCGTCGTAACATATATCCGGGTCCGTTTACTCAAAATATTGACCAAAGTCAACTAAAACCAAATTTTAACTCTAGAAATTTCTATTTTTCGTATTTTCACGTAAAAGCTTTCTGGTTTCATGCCCGGAATGCGCACGCAAACTGAGAACATTAAAATTAGTCTTTTGAAGTCCTAGGTGCCTGGAATGGAGTCTTAATTAATAAGATGACCCTTTTGGATCATCACATCATGTCGGGTGGCATACCTGGCAGGTGAGCAGGAAATACCTCAGGAAACTCAGGAATGATAGGAACTGACTCTATGGAAGAAACCTAGGCTTCGGAATCATGAATATGAGCCAAACAAGCCAAACACCCTTTCTCCACCATGCGGCGAGCCTTAGCATATGAAATCACCCGGCTGGGAAAATGAACAGGAGTCCCTTTCCAATCTAATCGAGGCAACCCCGGTAAGGCTAATGTAACTATCTTGGCGTGACAGTCCAAGATGGCATAATTGGGCGACAACCAATCCATGCCCAATATAACATCAAAATCAACCATGTTTAGAAGTAAAAGATCCGCACTAGTTTCAAGACATTCAATGACTATCACGCACAAACGATATACTCGATCTGCCACAATAGTATCCCCTACCGGTGCAGACACACAAACAGGAATACTCAATGGATCACGGGGCACATTCAAATACGAGGCAAAATAGGATGAAACATACGAATAAGTAGACCCCGGATCAAACAAAACAGAAGCAGCTCTATCACAAAATGAGATGATACCTGTAATAACATCATCGGAGGACTCTACCTCAGGCCTGGCTAGAAATGCATATAGTCGGGGCTGGGCCCCGCCACCCTGAACCACACCTCTGGGAGGACCTCCACCTCTAGCTATCTGTCCTCCACCTCTAACATTATGGCCTCTACCTCTAACTACCTGACCCCTACCCGTTGCTGGTTGGGCAGGTGGTACTGGAGTTGGTGCTGGAACTATAGCACGAGAACGCTATTGTTGAAACTGATTACCCGCAAATTTCGGACAAGTCCTCCGAACATGACCATATTCACCACACTCGTAACATCCCTGCTGAAGAGTATGCTGATCCGGACGAATCGGCTGACCACGCGGAACACTTTGCAGAGAAGGTGCTCTAATAGGAGCTGAAGGAGCACTGTAAACTGGCTGAGCAGAAGGAGGCAGATAAGAACCACGACCAACCGAAGTACCATGCGAAGCCTGTAGTGATGAATGATGGCCTGGAAGAATGGCCTCTACTAAATGAAGTCCCGCCTCCAGATGAGGCACCACTGAAACCACCAGAATGGTGAGGTATCTTGTCTGACCCCGGACCTCCCATCCCAAGAACTGACTCAACCCTCCTAGCTATATTAGCTTCATCTTGTAAATAAATCTCGGTCCCTGTCTCCTTGGCCATCTGCAACCTGATGGGCTGAGCAAGTCCATCAATATACCGTCTGAACCTCTCTCTCCGTGGGCAACAAGAGAATAACATGTCTAGACAAATCCACAAAACGAGTCTCATACTGGGTTACAGTCATGATGCCTTGCTGAAGTCGTTCAAATTGGCGACGCTTCTCTTCTCGGGTAGTAACAGTAAGAACTTCTCCAAAAAGAGATGAGAGAACTGATCCCAAGTCATAGCAGGTGATCCAACTGACCTAGTCAATAGAAAATCCCTCCACCATTTCTTGGCGGAACCAGTCATCTGAAAAGCAGCAAAATCGACCCCATTGGTCTCCAAAATAACCATATTACGCAACACCTCATGACAACTGTCCAGATATTCCTGAGGGTCCTCTAAAGTAGCACCACTGAAGTGAACAGGAAATAACTTAATGAACCTGTCCAATCTCTATAAAGCATCGGTAGACATGGCTGCCACATTAACAGGCAGCGCTGCTGCAACTGGCTGAATTACCCCAACCGGATTGGCCACTAGGGTCTGAACCTGAGGAGTAGTCTGAACTGGAGTGTGGGTAGCAAGAGTCTGGACCCCTCCTCCATCCTGAGATACAAATGCTACAACTGGGAATGTGCCAATCTGGACCACACTCTCCATCAGGCCCACTAAACGGACCAAAGCATCCTGAAGAACCGAGGTAGAAATAAACCCCTCGGGAACCTGAGCTGGTCCCGCTGGAACAGTCTGAGCTGGAACCCCCTCATCAATCTCGATCTGAGGTTCCGTAGCTGGGCTGATGCTTGAGCAATGAGCTAAGTCCTGCCCCTGCCTCAGCCTCTGGCACGGCCTCGGCCTCTGCCCCTAGTAGGAGCTGCTGCTGCTGGAGGGCCAGAATGTTGGTCAGCGGAAGATGAAGCACGTGTTCTCGCCATCTGTGAGAGAATAGAAGAATTTAATCAGTATTTGGGACACAAGAATCACATGATAGAGTAGAAATAAAAATGGAGTTGTTTCCTAACTCAATAGCCTCCGAAAGATATGTACATACGTCTCTGTACCGATCTTCAGACTCTACTAAGCTTGTTCGTGAATTGTGAGACCTAAGAAACCTGGCTCTGATACCAACGTGTCATGACCCAATTTCCCAACCTTAAGGATCGTGATGACGCCTAACATCACACTCGCTAAGCCAGCCAATGTTAGAGTTTGATCAACTACCTTGCAAAAATTATTCATTTAGACGTGATAAAGTAATATAAGGTAAACTAACTTTAATGGCTTTTAATGAATGATTCAAAATATAAACGAATAACCAATTAAATAAACTGAGCCACGAACTAATTATATAAATAACTCCAAAAACTACCCCAGGGTCTAGTGTTACAATTCACGAACTACTAAAGAATACTACAAATACTGGGCTGAAAGAAATAGTGTAACTGTTCTGAACATAATAAAACAGTGTTTATGAAAATAGGAGAAGACTCTCGGGATCTGCGAACGCCGACAGATATACCTTGTGTCTCCGAATGAATGAATAGCTGCTCTAAAAACCTCTACTCCTGACCGGTACCTAGGTCTGCACAAAAGAGTGCAGATTGTAGTATCACAACATTCGACCCCATGTACTGAGTAAGTGCCGAGCCTAACCTCGACGAAGTAGTGACGAGGCTAAGGCGGGGAATTATCAATATTGTTTAACCAAAGAATTAGATTCTTTGACCAAAACTATTTTTAGGATGAACGCGGGTTTCTGATAACCAAGGTAATAATGATAATTGTGAATAAATAAGTAAATAGAAAATAATGAGATGTACAGAAAATAAAGTGTATTATAATCGTAGTTCAAATGTCCCTTACAAGTTATATTTTATTGCCTTATATAGGGAATTTCTTAATATAACGTCTACCTTTTACAATGACTGCACATTAATGACTAATTATGACATTAATGTAACATTACAAATAGTAATCATAACTGTTGCGTGAAGGTTGTGTAACGTGTGGATCATTAATTGAAGATCTCTGAATCTGCCCATAGCTCTATCCGGATTCATTCCGACCGTGTCTCAATTAGGTTGAGTTTTCCGTAGCTGATTACCCTGTAGGTATATTATGTCATGCCTATTTGCTTCGTACCTCTTTATAGAATCCTGTTCATCTATCATGTTTTTATTGCTCCACATAACTGGCTGAGTCATCAAGAATTATTACACATGTGAAGCTCTTTTTACAAATACAAATAGTCCCGCCACTAACCATTTATTTATCGATTAATATTTGGTAAGTAGATACTCATTTATGGCGGAAATATTTTGCCGCCGCTTCACTCGAAACATTACATTTTTCTCTTAACGTAGGCATCACTTGTCACTTCCATTTAATGCTTAATCCACGTGTCATCCCCGAGTTGGTTCTGCAATTGTTCAGCACCTTTTAGGGCTTTTTACGGCTGCATCAATCACGAAGTGACACCTTCAATTATGGCTTTCACGTCATTGTTTTTTCCCATTTTTGACGGTTGTCTTCGAGTATAAATACCCCTTTTACCTTCTTTACTTTCACGAAAAGCTTCTAACTTTCATTCTTTATTTGTAAAGAACTTTTTCCTTGTCTTTGTAAAGATGTCTTCTTCGAACCAGTCTAAGGGAGTTATAAATGTAGAAGATTTGACTCCCTCTTATGCTCCGACATGGAGCCGGAGAGGTGGTAAGTTGAGGAGTTTAGGTTCTACTCCTTCAAGGGGTTCTTCCTCTTCCCAATTTACTTTCCCTCCTTTTTTAGGTCTTTAACTTCTCCGATAGCTAGGGCTTCCAGATCTTCGTCCAAAGGTAGAGAACATCACGAACCTTTGCGTGAACTGCGGGTCAATGAAATAGTACTTGAAGAGTTTACCTTCGCTAGGGATAGTCAGGCACTTAGAGATCAGCTTTCTTCATTGTCATCTCTTGATAGTGCTGGTAAGTTCCCTACCCTGATTACTGAATGTTTAATTCCTCTTATACGCAGGGACTATTTTTGGAAGTCCGACTTTCCTGTCGTCGTTCCAAATGGTACTCAAAGAATAACGTCTTACAAGACGGGATATTCTTTTGTTTATACCTATCCCTTTACCTTCGGGTTCAAGCCTCCCATCGACCCAGTTATCATCGAGTTCTGTCGATTTTTTCAAAATTTGTTTGGGATAAGTCGTTCCTCTTATATGGCGAGTCGTTGCATGTCTTAGATGTTTAGCTACTTTAGCTTCGGTCCCCTTCACCTTTAATCATCTTATTCACCTTTATTCCCCTATCCTATTTCGTCAAAGAATTTTTACTCTGGCTGCCAGGAGTAAAAGAGTGTTGGTGACTCCTGACGATGATAAGGATCGAGGTTGGTTTCTTCGGTATGTTGTTGTGCCTACTGCTGGTTTAGTAGGTGAAGGAAATATTCCCTTCCCTGAGAAGCGGAATCGTGCACGTGAGTACATTTTTGCTCACATTCCTTCATTTTTGCTTTTGATATTTTATTAATACCGTAGTTGTTTCTTCTTTTTTGCAGCAATAATGGGAAATGTCGAGAATGTCTTCGGTTTCCGAGATTGGGTAGAAAAGATTTTGTTAACCGCTCCGTTGGAAGAAATTTCATGGAAGTACTTCTCCGGGAAGTACGGTTGGAGAGTTAAGACTCACGGTAATCGAAGCTTTTATTTTTGCTTCTTTTCTTGTTTAAGCGTTTCTTTTTTACCCTTTTTCTTTTGACAGGGTTTCCTGTTCGAGGAGTTTCTACTGCGTCTGTTCCCAAGTTGTCCCTAGCTCAGGCCCAGGAAATCGTTTCAGGTTCTTCTTCTTAAAAGAGGAAGGGAGGTGGGTCAAGGACCTCGGAAGAAGAAGAGGAAGAGGAGGGCACTTTGGTCCATAGGTCACACAGAAGGAAGGTGGTCTCAGACGACGAGTCTACACCTGTCATTGTGCCTTCCGTTCCTGAAGTTGGACTTTCTTCCCGAGGATGCTACCCCCTCTCCCGTGCGTGAATCTGTTGACCATTTGTTCCGAGAAGTCTTTGGTCCTGTTGCTGATGAAGCTCCCTTTGTTGTTTTCTCTCCCTCTCTTAGAGACCCTTCAACTGTTCCAGTTGTTTCTCCTGCTCCCGTGGCTATTCCTGCTCCTGTCGTTGCTCCCTCTCCCGTGGATTTTTCGGCCCCTCAGACTTCCTTGCCCGTGGCTCCTGCATCTCTACCTGCTTCCGTGCCTTCTATTACAGAAGTAGGGTTTTCCAGTAGGGAGATGAGGCAAGTGATGATAGAAGTTCAAGTAGAGGGTAGTCTCTTTAAAAAGTTTGGCCAGCCTGATGTATGGTTGAAACCGTTGATAGGCCCGACATAGAGAGCTAAGTTGGACAGCCACAGTTCCCTTACATGGGCTAATGAAATCGTGCATACTTCTTTAAAGGTAAAATGCATTTTCTTGTGTTCATTCTTGTACATGTATTTACCATATCTAATTGACTTTCATTTGCAGATCAATGTTATAGGCACAGAGCTTATGAAGAGGGTTTCTAACACGGAGCAGGAAGTGAAAGAATGGCGTGCTGAAGCAGATAACTGGAAGGAGCAGTATGAAAGATTAAGGCTCGACATGGAGGCCGTAGAAGAAGAAAAATGTACCTTGGAGCAGCAAGTGAGAGTCATGAAGGCAGAGTTGGCCGTGGAGAAAGCATCTTCTGATCAGGCGGGCAAAGATAAGAACGTCCTTGAATCCTTATTTGCAGAGCAGCAGTCTCGTGCCTCTGAAGAGATCAAGAATTTGAAGGCCTTGCTGAACTAAAAGGAGGAGTATTCAGGCGAGCTTGTGCAATCACTTACTCAGATCGAGGAGGATCTTCGCAACTCTTCGGAGAAAGTTCAATTCCTGGAAAGGTCTCTCGCTCTTTTAAGGGCCTTCAATGATGCTGTTGTGGCTGAGAGGGACGAACTAAGAGCTGAGTTTATGCTATGGGAAAAAGATTACGAAGCTCTTGAATATAGGACAGCTGTTGATGTTAGTTGGGCGTATATGAACTCTCGCCTTGACACATTGACTGAAATGAGCCGAGAGGGTTTCGACCTTAATGCTGAAATTGCAAAAATCAAGGAGGCCATTGAGAAGGCTCAACAAGGTCCGAATCTCTCTTTACCTGAAGGTGAGGCTTCTTCTGTTCAAGTCTCTTTGTCCCCGGCTGCTCTTGTTCCCTCTGCTATTGAAGTCAATCCCCCTTCAAAGAAGTTTAAGAAGTTGGTTCCATTTTTTTTTCTTTTTTTTCAATTGGTGGTTACCCCCAGTCCCATCAGGGGTAAGTTTGGGTCTTTTTAAGTCCCCAAATGACAACTTAAGGGCACCTGAATGTATATAAACTTTATACGGCTAAGTATAAGTTAATACTTAGTTTACTTAGTCGTTAGTATATTAATGCAAGTATGACTTTTGTTTTGAGTTTTTGTTCCACTCTTTAAGTCTTTTACATGCTTCATTTTTGAGGTTTAAGTTTTACCTCTGAGTTTTGCATATAAAATACTTAGATTATCCGTAAAATTTCGTAGTAGGTACGGTTTTATGAAAGAGGGCCCTTTTTTTTATCGACACTTAATGAAGAAGACGTCTCAACTTCATAATGGTGTAAAAATGCAATAGAGAGATGGGAATTTTTCACATGTTTAACAATGTTTTTGAGTGCCGAACTTTCATAACATTTTACATGTGTTTGATTATCGTCTAAAACTCATGTTGCCACTTTTTTCTTTTAACAGGTTTGATATACACTTGTATTTCGTAAGTGTTTTCCTTATGTAACAATTTTTTCGAGTTAATACAAGGGAATAACTGTTTTTTGTTTGTAACAGTTTTCATAAAGGTATGGGTTTTTACCCGTGACTGTTTTTATTGACAACTATTTTTAATAAACACGAGGGTGATGCTTTTTCATTCGTAACTATTTTTTGTTTATAACAGTTTTTTGAATAACTGCAAGGATAGTGATCTTTCATCCATAACTATTTTTTATTGATAACAGTTTTCTGTATGAGTACAAAGATTTCATAAATGTTTTTAGTTACAACAGTTTTCTGAATGAGTACAAAGATGATGATCTTTATCCACAACTATTTTTAGTTACAACAATTTTCTAAATAAGTACAAAGATGTGCACTTCTCCCTCGTAACTAATATTTTGCTTTTTAACCTGAACGTTAGTTTACATCTATGAACATTGTTCGAAGGTTTTTGAATCAGGCTTTTATGTTTTTGAGTCTTTGGCTCTTTTGATTTTGCTCGTATCACTTGACTTGTTGGGTAGATGGATCTTCAGGCTCGAGCTTTGACCTTTTGATAGTCTTCTTTGCTTTGTCTTTGCCTTCCATACTGTATAGTCCCCCAAGTGTTTGAGCTTTAAATAATGAAATCTCGAGCACTTGACTATTCCTTCTTTGTGGTCCTTTTCCTGAAAAGGAAAAACATACGGGACTCGAAGGTATATAGTTTTTAGATAATGACTTCTTAAACCTTTAAAACGTCCATCAGAAAGTGTAACCCTAGACCGGGAATTCAGTTTCTTCCTCACGTCTTTGCAGGTCTAATATCATCATCTGGTAATTGGTTAGCTTTTTGTTATCATCTAAAACGGTTAGTAAAATATTAACTATACAAATATGAAATCGAACGTAGTGATACCTAATCGGGGATATTCCTTTTCCTTAGAACTAATACTTCTTCAAATGGATGGAATTCCATCTTGTCGGTAAGATCATGCCGTCCATAGCTTCCAGCTCATAGGCGCCTTTCCCAGCGATGCCTCGGACTTTGTAGGGTCCTTCCAAATTTGGGTTTAACTTTCCCGCACCAGATTCTTTTGTTGATTGGAAGACTTTCTTGAGAATTAAGTCACCAATTTTGAAGTATCTTAGGTGAGTTTTCAGGTTGTAATAACACTCTATGAATTTTTTTGAGCTGCCATACATATCAGCGCAGCTTCTCTTCTTTGTTCGAGCAAGTCTAGATTAGTTCTGAACTCGTCGTTGTTTGTATCTTCCTTGGCTGTTGTAAAACTTATGCTTGGTTTGCCAATCTCCACCGGTATAAAGGGTTTTGAGCCATAAACAAGCGCGGATGGAGTTTCTCCCATGACTGTTTTTGAAGTTGTTCTGTAAGCCCATAGCACTGCCGGTAATTCATCAGGACAATTTTCCTTGGCTTTCTCTAACCTTTTCTTTAGGTTGTTGATGATGACCTTATTCGTTGGTTCACCTTGACCATCAGCCACGGGGTGATATGATGTTGAAGTAATTCGTCTGATTTGCCAGCTTTCGAAGAATTCTGTGATTTGCGAGCTTATGAACTGCGGGCCATTATCACATACGATCTCCTTCGGTATTCCAAATCGGCATATTATATTTCTCCATATGAAGCCTTTTACTTCTTTTTCTCGCACCTGTTTAAAGGCTTCTACCTCCACCCATTTCGTGAAATAGTCAGTTAGAACCGTACCTTTCCTTTAGCTACGGGAAGGGGTCCCACTATGTCCATCCCCCATTTCATGAACGGCCATGGCGATAACACTGGGTGCAATAACTCTGCTGGTCGGTGCATGTTGTTAGCAAATCGTTGGCATTTGTCGCATTTGGATACAAAGCCCTCAGCCTCTTCTTTCATCATATGCCAATACTACCCAGCTCTGATTAGGGTTTTGACCAAGGATCTTGCTCATGCGTGATTTCCACAGTGTCCTTCGTGGACTTCCCTCATCACGAACTCCGTTTGGTTAGGTCCGAGGCATTTTTCTAAAGGACCTTCGAACATTTTGCGATATAAAGAATTGTGAATGAGGCAGTACTGCGCAGATCTTCGGCGAAGTGGTTGAGCTACTTTTTTGTCTTCATGTGCAGTGCCATTCTGCAAAAGATTTTAAATTTCGTTTCTCCAATCCCAGGTTAAATTGTTAAAAGTTACCTCATTTTTATCTTGGTATATTTCTGAATGGAACAGATGGACGACAATTGTATTGTTTTCATTTGTTACTTCCGTAACTGCTACGAGGTTAGCCAATGCATCTGCTTCTGCATTTTCCTCTTGAGGTATTTGTATTACCTTCCTCGTTTTGAATTGCCTTACGAGATCTTGTGCCTTTTCTAGATATTGTTGCATCCGAGTCTCCCGAGAAATATAAGTCCCCTGCATCTGATTTACTACCAGTTGAGAGGCTCTTTTGATTACGATTTGCTCGTTTGATAATTCTCGTGCCAGTTCCAGCCCTACAATGACAGCTTCGTACTCCGCTTCGTTGTTAGTTATAGGATAACATTTGATAGCTTGCCGTCTTTTCACCCGTAGGTGATATTAAGACTATGCCTAAGCCGACACCTTTTACATTAGAAGAACCATCAGTAAATAGGGTCCATAGACCCGGATTAGCACCGTTAAAGAGTTGTAACTCTTTTTCCACTTCAGGGACAATGCTATTATTAAAATCAACGACGAAATCAGCTAAAATTTGAAACTTTATTGCAGTCCTAGGCTGATACATTATGTCATGCTCGCTTAATTCTATGGCCCATTTGGCTAACCTTCCTGATAATTCATGTTTATGCGGAATATTTCTTAATGGATATGAGGTCACAACAGTGATTGGATGACATTGAAAATATGGTCTTAATTTTCTAGATGCCATAATTAGAGCCAAGGCTAATTTTTCTAGATGTGGGTATCTAGTTTCAACATCTAATAAAGTCTTGCTTACATAATAAATTGGAGATTGTTTACATTTGTCTTCCCTTACCAGTGCTGCACTTACGGAAATTTCTGCAACAGCAAGGTAGATATACAACCTCTCCCCCTCTTTTGGCTTTGATAGCAACAGGGGTTTTGATAGATAAACCTTCGGATCTTTGAGAGCCTGTTGACATTCTCTAGTCCATTCGAACTGCTATTGCTTCTCGAGAACTGAAAAGAATTTAAAGCTTTTCTCGGAAGACCTGGAAATAAATCTTCCTAAGGTTGCGATTCTGCCCGTTAGTCTTTGAACTTCCTTTTTGTTCATAAGTATATCAGGTATTTCTTCAATAGCTTTAATTTGAGCAGTATTTACCTCTATTCCTCTATTTGATACAAGGAAACCCAAAAATTTACCTGATTCTACACCAAAGGCGCATTTGTCTGGATTCAATTTCATATTATACCTGCATAAAATTTCAAAGGTAATAGAGAGGTGTTGGAAATGATCCTCCGCATGTGTTGATTTTCCATCATGTCATCAATGTGAACTTCCATCGTCTTCCCCAGATGATCCTGGAACATCTTGGTCACTAGCCTTTGATACGTGGCTCCAGCATTTTCAAGCCAAAAGGCATGACTTTGTAACAATAAGTCCCTCTGTTTGTAATAAAGGGAGTTTTTTACTCGTCTGAGGGATCCATTTTAATCTGATTATAACCAGAGTAAGCATCTAGAAAGCTTAACAATTCATGATCTGCAGTGGCATCAATCATATTATCTATATGTGGTAATGGAAATGAATCTTTGGGGCATGCTTTATTTAAATCAGTGTAATCTACGCATACTATCCATTTACCATTCTTTTTAGGCACCACTATAGTGTTAGCTAACCAGTTAAGGTATGTTACCTCGCGTATTGAACTAATTTTCAAGAGTTTTTGTACCTCATCGTCAATCACTTGGTTCTTGAATGGTCCTTGCTTTCTTTTCTTCTGCTTAACAGGTATGAAGGATGGATCTTCATTTAGCTTATGAGTCATCACTTCTGGAGGTATATATGTCATGTCTGAATGGGACCACGCAAAACAATCGACATTAGCTTTTAAATAATCAATTAATTTACCTCTTCGGCTTGGGCTTAGCCTCGTGCCTATGTGAACTTTCTTTTCAGGTTTTTGTTCGAACAATGGAACAACTTTGAGCTCTTCCGTGGTTGTTTTGATGTGTTCATCTTCCTCCGGTTCCTGAATGACGTCAGGTCTGGAATCCACGTCTGTGTGGTTTGGTACTTCTTCCGTGGTGACTTGATTCACCTTCCCATGGCTATCTTCTTTTGTACCTGTTTCAGCAATAATATCTTTCATACCTATTTGGGTAGTAATTTCTTCCATACCTGTCTGGGCAACATTTTCTGTTTGGGATATTTCCTTATCTTTTGATTCTTCCACTTCTACCTTTTTGTTGTAGTGTACCACGAAATTTATATTTCTCGCGGTTTGCTGATCGCCTCTAATTTATTGAATTCCCCATTCGGAAGGGAATTTAATTACCTGATGCAAGGTGGATGGTACTGCTTTCATGTCGTGGTTCCATGGTCTTCACATGATTACGTTATAAGTCATGTCAGTATCGATGACTTGAAACCTAGTATTTTTTATTACTCCCTCAGCATAAGTGCTAAGTTCAATTTCCCCTTTGGTTATAATCGTAGAGTTATCAAACGCTGATATGGCTCGTGCCTTCGGGATTAGTTGATTCCCCAATAGCATTTCTTCCACGACTCTTAGCAAAATAATATTGACTGAAATACCTGGATCAATCAACACTCTTTTTATGTTAGTTTCATGAATAAGTAAGGATATTACCAGAGCATCGCTGTGGGGGAGCATTAATCCACTGATATCTGCATCATCAAAGGTTATATTGTCTACTTCTGGATTTTCACGAACCCGCTTTCCATGTGTAATTGTGAACTTCGTGGCTACTTTGCAAACCACTCCGTTTACTTCTTCACCTCCGTATATCACATTGACATTTCTTTTTGGAGATGGAGGTTTTGGGGGCTCCTGTCTGTTCTTCATGTATGCCTGCTTACCTTTTTCAATTGAAGGTGTGATCCCCAATTCGTGCATTACCTCTAGTTCGTTCATCTCGATCCTTTCTGGATCTTGATGAGGATGAGCCCGAATCTCTGCTTGATGGTCTATATTCTGACTGAGTGTTTTCGAACCTAGGACGAGTTTCTTGTCCTGAAGGTCCCATATAAGGATTTTACCTGCTTTTACTTGATATTCTATATGATTCGGAACGTCTGGAACTGATATGATCTTCGTCTTTTGAATGAGCAATGGTATCTTCTTCTATACGAATCTTGGTGTTGTACCTGTTATAGACATCATTCCATGTCGTATCTGGGAATTCTCTCAAGCTTTCTTTGATTCTTCTCGTTGCTTTTGAACTTTTGTCATTTAAGTTGCTTACAAATGCCATGGTTGCCCAATTATCAGGCACCCTTGGTAGTAGCATTCTTTCTCGTTGAAACCTGTCTACAAATTCACGGGGTAGTTCCGTGTCTCCTTGTTTTATTTTAAATATGTCCTCCATTCTTTTCTCCACTTTTTGCGCACCGGAGTGTGCTTTTATGAAGGAATATGGTCTCCTTTAGAGAGATTCATTAGGAGTATATCCCCTTCCTGAGTTTTCCAACCCAGACTGAGGATTTTCCACGGTGATGGTATTATTGGGGGGTGGTGTCGATGGTGCAGGTGACGCTGTCGGTAATCCCCTCGCGAATTCTTGCAAAGCCTGTCTTACATACTCTGCAATCATTTGCTTTACTTGATCTTGTTCTACAGTTTATCATTACCATTATTATTGTTGCTGGATCTTTCTGGGGATTGCTCCCTTGAACCTCGTGGGGTTCCTGCGGGTAATGGAGTTCAATCCCGTTGTTGGTTATTGTCGTTGGGGTTCGACATAGTTCAGAGGATATTGCTTGAAAAGTAAACAAAGATTATCTGATTCCCGGTAACGGAACCAATTTGTTTAACCAAAGAATTAGATCCTTTGATCAAAGCTATTTTTAGGATAAACGCGGGTTTCTGATAACCAAGGTAATAATGACTCGTAGTTCGAATGTCCCTTACAAGTTATATTTTATTCCCTTATATAGGGAATTTCTTAATATAACGTCTACCTTTTACAATAATCGCTTATTAATGACTAATTATGATATTAATGTAACATTACAAAGAGTAACCGTAACTGTTGCATGAAGGTTGTGTAACGTGTGGATCATTAATTGAAGATCTCTGAATCTGCCTGTAGCTCTGTCCGGATTCATTCCGACCGTGTCTCTTGCTTGTCTCAATGAGATTGAGTTTCCCGTAGCTGATTACCCCGTAGGTATATTGTGTCGTACCTCTTTGCTTCGTACCTCTTTATAGAATCCTTTCCATCTGTCATGTTTTTATTGCTCCACATAACTGGCTGAGTCATCAAGAATTATTACACGTGTGAAGCTCCTTTTACCAATACAAATATAACCTGCGACAATAATATATAATAAAGCAAGAAAGAAATCTAAAACAAGTAAATAATAACAACTGCAACAACAATCTAAAATAACTCAGTCACCTTTTCCAGGTCTCAGCTATAACTAATACTCCAATAAATTTCCAAGTTTCCAAACTTTACTTTAAAATAACCACATGTAAAAAATATGAGAAAAACCGTAGAGTAAAACAAGTATTTCCAAATCTTTGTAATCAGAATCAGTAAAATATATTTATTCACCCTTATCACTGTCTTGTTGCAGCGTGCAACCCGATCCCCCCTATCCACACTTATCACAATCATTTGTAGATGTCATAAAACAATGCCAAACTGCTCAACCTTTCCCTACCACAAGCGAACCGGATAAACAATCAGTACTCTTCCCAAAATAATCATAACAATACTTAACTACAAAGTAATAAGGCCAGGTAGTCATAGAAACAATAGTGAACGTAGAACATCTAAGACATGAATCAATTAAATTGAAAATGGGGAAGGGATCATGTTTGACAGACCATTTAGTGGTGCATAGATATTCGTCACCTCACCTATACACCACATACATGAAATTCACATAGCACATAAGTGGGGATTCCTATTCCCTCAAGTCAAGGTTAAACCAAGCACTTACCTTAATTTCGTAGGCCACTCACTGCTCAATTAATGCTTTTCCTCTAGAATCTTGTTCTAACTTGCTCGAATCTAATCATAATTAACTCAATATCATTAATTAAGGCTAAAGGAACTAACTTTATTGAAAATTACAATTTTTCCTAAGTTTTCTAAAAAAAAGTGAAAACTCAACCCCGGGCCCGCTTGATCTAAACTCGGGGTTCGGACCAAATTACGTTTACCCATTCACCCACGAACCTAAATATACAATTAGTTTCGAAATCCGACCTCAATTCGATGTAAAAAATTTGATTTTTACAAAATTCCCTAATTCTACCCAAACCCTCAATTTTTACCATGAAAATTCTTAGTTTTTGATTTAAAAGTGATGAAAATCAATAAGGAATTGAAAGAGTAAAGTTTGGAATTGATTACCTATGACTTGGGGATGGTAATTGGCGAAGAAATTTGCTCCTGGGGTTGTAAGGTTCGAAAATTTAGAAAAGAAAGGGTTCTGCCCGTTTTAAAATTGGGTTTTATAGGGCTAGGCTGTCGACCTTCGCACCTGCGGTGCTTGGGTCGCACATGCGCTCTCGCATGCGCGGAATAGGGATCGCACCTGCGGAAATGACTAAGTTTGCAAAAGGGCCATACCTGCGGAAAAGTATCCGCTTCTGCGGGATCGCACCTGCGGAGAAGGTGTCCGCATCTACGAGGTGGCCGCACCTGCGGACCAGGGATGCGCACCTGCAGTCTTGCACTTGCGACCCTAGTCTCGCAGGTGCGGGCACACCAGAACTGGTGCACCAACAGTGGTTTTCCAACTTTTAACACTCTGAAACCTACTCGAAACTCACCCGAGCCCTCGGAGCTCTAAGAAATCATGCACGCAAGTCTAAAAAAATTATACGGACTTGCTCGCGCGATCAAATCATGAAAATAACATGTAAAACCATGAATTAAACCTCGAAACTCATCATTTTCTTCAAGAACACTTATAATTCATATCTTTTCAACCGGATGTACGAATCACGTCAAACGAATTCCGTTTTTCACCAAATTCTACAGTTAACCTTTAAATACTATAACAAACCTGTACCGGGCTCCGATCAAAATACGGGCCCAATACCAATGATTTCAAACGTTAATTCATTTCTTTGTTTTATTAATATTTCAGCAAAATAATTTCTTTTAAAAATTGATTTCTAAGGCTTGGGACCTCGAAATTCATTTTCGGGCATACGCCAGAGTCCCTTATTTTACTGCAGACCTCCCGGAATCGTCGTAACACGGATACAGTTCCGTTTACTCAAAATGTTGACCAAAGTCAACTAAAATCAAACTTTAACTCTAGAATTTACTATTTCTCTTATCTTCACAAAAAAAAAGCTTTCTGGTTTAACGCCCGAACTGCGCACACAAATCGAGGTATTTAAAATTAACCTTTTTAGGGCTATTAAGCCTAGAACGAATTCTAAATTCACCGAATGACCCCTTGGGTCATCACAGAGTTTTACTTTTATCTTTACAAGTTTTGTTTTTTTTACTTCTCTTTTAGTAAATATTTTATTTTTATAACTATTTGATTTTTCTCTTAGTGTGTGTCCAATTCTCTCAGCATGAAATATGGGGATGAAATATCTGGAGGTAAGGTTATTAATCAAGACACTTGGTTGACAGAAGACTTTTATGGCCCGTCTTTTTGGGCTTGTCTGTGATGACCCAAAGGGTCATTTTAAGAATTTAGACCAAATTCTAGGCTTATTAGCCATAAAAAGACTAATTTTAAATACCTCGATTTGCGTGCGTAGTTCGGGTGTGAAACCGGAAAGCTTTTATGTTAAAATATGACAAATAGTAATTTCTAGAGTTAAAATTTGATTATAGTTGACTTTGGTCAACATTTTGAGTAAACGGACCCGGATCCGCAGTAAAATATGGGACTTGGCGTATGCTCGAAAATGAATTCCAAGGTCCCAAGCCTTAGAAAACAATTTTTGAAGAAAATTGTTCGGCTGGTTAATTCAAGAAATAAAGAAATAAAATAATACGTGAAATATATGATATCGGGCCCGTATTTTGGTTCCGAAATGCAGAACAAGTTAGTTATGTTATGTAAGTCCTATCTGTGAAGTTTCATGAGAATCGGAGTTGATTTGATGTAATTCGGACATCCGGTTGAAAAGTTGGAAAATTCGAGTGTTCTTGAGAAAATCATGAGTTTTGAGGTTAAATTCATATTTTTTGATGTTATTATGATGATTTGATCGCACGATCAAGTCAGTATGATGTTTTTAGACTTGCGTGCATGTTTGGTTTGGAGACCTGAGAGCTTGGGTGAGTTTCAGAAAAGTTTAGGCTATGTTGTGCTTGTTTTTTATGTTTCATCATTGTTTCTTCAAGCATAAATGATACCACATTAAGAAAATGAGATACAAATTCAGTTTTTATTGAACCATTAGATCCGTATCATAATTACGGAGCCATAGGAAAAAGAATCATCGAATTTGGACATCGTAGGAGGAAGTTATGCTCATTTTCTAGTCGGGAAAACAATGTTGGTTTTCTGGTGTGCCCGGTTCGCAAATGCAACTTTTTCCCAGCTTCCTCCTATCCGCAATTGCGAAGTATTTCTTCGCTTTTGCGAGGGTCGCAAATGCGACATCTGCAACCTGTTAAGTAAGATTTTAGACGGGATTTTTATCCATTTTTCAATTTTCTCAAACCCTAAACCTCCATATAGGCGATTTTCTAAACACCCAAACTTCTCCAAATCATTGATAAGTGATCTCTAACCAATTGCTTTAAATTCCTAACAACTTTTAGCAAGATTACAACAAAAAAATTAGAGTTTTCATGGAAAAAATTGGGTTTTTGGGAAGAACTTAGAAATTTTAAATTTTGGGGAATTGGACCTCGAATTGAGGTCGGATTCCAATACCAATTGTATATCCGTGCTCGGGGAAGATTGGGTAAACGAGTTTTGGTCCGAACCTCGAGTTCAGATCAAGCGGGTCCGGGGTCGATTTTTGAAATTGAATAGGAAAACCATTGCTTTTCAATAAAGATGATTCCTTTAGGCTATGATTGATAACATTGCACAAATTGTGATTAGATTCGAGCGGATTAGAAGCAAATTCTAAAGGAAAGGCAGTGCTAGAACAGTGAATTACTTGCGAGATTGAGGTAAGTGTTTGGCCTAACTTTGAGTTGAGGAAATAGGACTCCCCACTTGTTTGCTATGTGAAATGCATGGGTGTGGTGTATAGGTGAGGTGACGAGTATCTATGCACCACCCAAATGGCCTGTGAAACATGATCTTTTCCATGTTCTCAATTTAATTGATCCCGATCTTAATTGTTCTTTGTTAGTTATTGTTTCCATGACTACTAGGCCTCATTACTTCGTTGTTAAATATTATTTGGCTAGTTTGGAAGCATATTGGTTATGTATCTGGTTCTCTTGGGGAATAGAAATGTTGAGCAGTTTAACACTATGTTGGGATTTTATATATATTCACGTCGGTTTCTTGACTATTTTCATTGTTGTTATTCAAAGTGTACGTGCTATATTTTTTTCTGTTTGAAACTTTTGAATCAATAAATTTGTGTGATAAGGGTGAATAAATTTGTGTGATAAGGGTGAATAAATTGATGTGATAAGGGTGAATAAATTGGTGTGATAAGGGTGGATAATTGGTGTGATAAGGGTGGATAATTGATTGTGATATTGTGAATAGGTGGGATCGGGTGGCACGCCGCAACAAGATTGTGAAAAGGGTGAATAATGATGTTTTTATTGATTTTTAAACTTTAAATGATTTGGAAATTTTGTATTATTCTACGGTATTTTTTCTCATATTTAGCACATGTGATTATTTTAAAGTAAAGTTTGAAACTTGGAGTTTTACTTGAGTATTGGTTATAGCTGAGGCCTGGAAAAGGCGGTTGAGTTATTTTATTGTTGTGCAGTATGTCACGACCCAGAATCCCAATCCGAGTCGTGATGGCGCCCAACGGCGGGGTTAGGCAAGCCAACAATAATTACACCAAGTGATACCTTTTCCATCTAGTTAAACAGTCAAAGATTCCCAATTTATAACGACAAACATGATACTAGCCTTGAGCGGAAGTGAAATACTAGTAGATACAAGCTGAAATAAAATGCATACATATATATACATCCCAAAACCCAAAAATATAAATATACACTACGCGTGTGTGCCAGGAACTAGTGTC
>ML282229.1:0-10182 GCA_005239495.1 Nicotiana undulata | reverse complement strand
AAAAGAAGGAAAGGGATAGCCTCACATACCTTGTATATACTGCCCCAACCTCAAGCTACGCAAATGGCACAACTCCTTAATCTATAATAAGAGAAACGACATTATCGCTATCGTTATCGTTTAAGCGTCATAACTATTATGTATCGACCACAACCTATTTTACGATGAAACGGACAGCACCTCCCCTATATATATGACTTCACACAAGTCAAAACAATCACCAAACAGCCCAAACAACATCAATAATAATCATATTGAGCCTCCCAAAATAGTCCACACAGAACCTAATCACTTCATACATAAGATGACCACCTTAGTCGTGTCAAACGACCCGGAAATGTTACAACGAACGACCATCTCACAAACCTACATATATATGGTGTTATACACACCCTTCCTCCTCCAACACTCCTCAAAACAGTGGTAAAACACGCAGCCCAACAACAATACAAAACAGTCCGCTACAAGTCAAATAACTCGAACTCACGGCTTCCGATCACCGTCCCGTGAGTTCTATCTATTAGGAAACATATTTATAAACGTTAATTGATATTTAAGCACTTAAATACAGATATTATACATTTATTAACTATTAAGTAACTTCCAAAACTCTAACTACAAAGAAAAAGGAGAGGCGGTATAATGACACTTACGTCGTAGCGATCGTTTTGATGTTATTGCTTCTCAATTTCATGCCAAGAATGATAATATTCTTTGAAACCCTAGAAGATAGATTTAGGTTATGTTTATGGGTGTTTTATGGTCGTTTTATGCTGAATAATAAATAGAAAGCCGACCTAAGTTTTATATATATCAAGTTTGGAAAAGTCAAAGAGGTGCTAGCTTGGAACCCTAGGATTGGTCCATCTTCCGACGCGTATATCTGTTTATCCCGATGTTGTATTAATGAACGGTTAAGAGAGTTGGAAACTAAATTCCCAGATCTTCAATTTGGTATATAATATGTCCCAAAAAGATCTCATATAGCACATTAAATGTATTTTTCAAAAAGCTCTAGTGATCCACCTACTTGTCACTTATGATATCTGCGCAGTCTCGCGAAACTGCAAATATCTCTCTACTCCTGCGTCGTATCGATGAACGGTTTAATGAATTTGAAACTAGACTCATAGATATTAAATTTGGTTTGTAGATCATCCAATAATTTCAAGTATATTGGGATAAAAGCGCAGTTACATTTGACCTAATTTTCAGCACATTATGAGTGTAACTTGTGAAGACCTTTGCCGACTTTTGTTCCACAACTTGCTTGACTTCAAAATGTAGAACACAAATATCATACAATAAAAATTAAATCATAGAATAACTTCTTTATCATGTAATGAACCATAGTCTCACCCTAAAGTACATTTTATAACATTCCAAACTCGTCGACTTTCAACGAAACTTATTTTCTTCAATTGGTTTAGCTTCTAAGCTTTCCAACCCTCTTGGTACTCGTTATTCATGATCTTAAATATTAGTAACCTTCAATGTAACATGATTAACTTACTTTATATTCCATCAAATATAATCTTATTTCTGAGCTTACATCAATTGACTTACGATGTACTCTCACGTACGAAAACATGGGGTGTAACATGATTTTGGTGTTTTGATGTTAATTTTAGTGTTTCGAGAGTGAAACTGAGTTTATATGATCATATATGATATTTTGGTATGTTTGGTTGGGGACCCGAAGAGCTCGGGATGGTTTTTGAGTGGTTAACGGGAGTTTGGAGTGTTGTTGTTGTTGTTGCTGAAGTTGTTGGTGCTGATGTAACCGCACCTGCGGATGTTTGATCGCAGGTGCGGGCCCACAAAAGAGGACAGAGCTCCGCAGGTGCGGAGGTTGACTGGTCAGTGTAAAGTCGTAGGTGCGGACACTTGACCGCACCTGCGAGGTCGCAGGTGCGGCAGTGTAGCCGCAGGTGCGGAATTCCCTGGGTTAATGAAAAACCACAGGTGCGGTCCTCCTGAGCGCAGGTGCGGATCGCAGGTGCGAGATTTGGGGCCGCAGGTGCGAAAAACCTGGGCAGAAAGTATGAAAAGGAGACTTCGCGAATTTTAACCCTTTTTCCATCATTGTTGTGCGGGTTCCGAGGTTTTTGAGGGATTATGAAGGAGGAAACATTGGTGCATTATTGAGGTAAGCTTTTTGGACTTATTAACTCGATTATAGGTGAATAAAGACCTTATTATCAGTGCTTAATTTGTGAAAATCAGTAGAAAAAGGGGTGAAGTTAGGGCTTGAGATTATGAGACCTTTAGGGGTTGATTTGAGGGGTCAAACGAACTCCGATTTTTACGTTCTTTACGTTCTTTATATTTACAAAATTTGTCGAGTTCCGAGACGCGGGCTCGGGGGTCGGGTTTTGGCTGAATTCGGGTTTTATGCTATAATCGGTACTTTCCAGAATTCATTCCTTTAGCATAATTTGATTATAAAAATCTGATCTTGGTAGATTTGAAGCACTCGAAAGTTGACACGAGAGGCAAGCGGGTTGCAGAGTAGCTTTTCGGGCTAGTTTGAGGTAAGTAATGTCTTTAAATCTTGTCCTGAGGGTATGAAACCCCGGACTTTAAATCCTTTCACGGATTTGGAGTGAAGCACACACTGGATGACGAGTGTGGGGCGTGCACGAATTGGAAAAATTGAAAAAATGTACCTTTTTAGGCAACTATTGAGTTGTGAAACTGCTTTTAAAGCTTATTCTCTATAGTACTACTATGATTCGATGTAATTGGGCTGTAAGCCATGTTTGGGCCTAGTGCCGATCTGTTTTAAACCCTTGGGGGCTGTTTTAATGATATTCTCACTATTTTGAAACTATGATTTTACACTCAGTCCTTCTTGTGAAATTGTTGACACTCTTATTTGATGAAATTACTATTTCTTGAAATGAAATACTATTTTGGGTCGAGAACCCCGTTTTATTCATGGACCGAGTGTCACGCTGAGAGTGTCTGACTGAGTGAGGTCGAGGGCCAATGTTGTGAGGATATTATGATATGAGAGAGGTCGAGTGCCTGAGAGTGTATTATGCCATGATGTGGCTTGTTTATAGTGCTTGGGCTGTAGGATCCCCTCCGGAGTCTGTACACACCCCAGTGAGCGCAGGTACCTACTGAGTGCGAGTGCCGAGTGATGAGTGATTGGGAGGCATGAGTGACAGTGAGGTTCCCCGCGGGGCTGATACTGAGTGATGGTGAGGTGCTCAGGGAAATTGATACTGAGTGATGATTATGGCCCAAGGGGCAGTTTTACGATGATATTTCACTGAGTTTTGACTATGATTCACTTCATTTTTCAAACTGATTTTACTGAGAGTTTTACTGAGAAATATTGGAAAATATACTTGTCTTTCAAAGGATTTTCTGGAAACTGGTTTTCGAACTTATGTATTCGATGTATACTTTATAGAGACGTGATGTTTACTGTTTTGTGAATTGGTGTATCTGTGTTGTGTGTTTCTTATTTCTCATACTGTGATTTATTTTCATTACTACTGAGTTGGCGTACTCATCATTACTCCCTGTACCTCTGTGTGCAGATCCAAGTACTGGTTTCGGAGCAGTAGTCGTCCGAGTTCATTATCAGCAGCTGACGGGATTTCGAGGTAGCTGTCCAGCATCCGCAGCTTCTCCATTTCCCTTCCTTATTTAGTTTTAGTATTTGATTCATAGACATTTATTATGACATTAGTAGAGTTAGTTTATTCCTTAGATGCTCGTGATCGGTTGACTCCAGTCTTGGGAGATTTGTTTAGATTGATAGATTATTATTGGGGCATAAAGACTTAAAGAAATTATTTTATACTTTGTTTGCTGCTTATTATTGATTTTGGAAATATTATAATAGAACAAATGAGTAGTTATGTGATGATTGGCTAGCCTAGTTCCACGATAGGCGCCATCACGACCTGTTAGGGTTTGGGGTCGTGACAAGTTGGTATCAGAGCTTCTAGGTTACATAGGACTCAACGGTCATGTGAAGGTTTAGTAGAGTCTTGCGGATCGGTACGGAGACGTCTGTACTTATCTTCGAGAGGCTGCAAAACCCTTAGGAAACATTCCACATTCTTGAATTCTTATCGTGCGAATCCATTTATTCAGCCAAAAGCGTAACTCTTTGAATTCCTTTCATGTATTCGAATGCGCACGTGATCGCTTGGTATCATTTGTGCGTCGGCGGCTTGTGACTTCCATGGGAGAGATGTGATTCTTAACATGTTGATAATGGGTCGGTCGGAAGGACTTGAGGCCGGATTTTGTCTGTGGCTTGAGTGTTGAGATTTCATTGGTGTGGGCACATGTGTTGGGGGACTTATATGTCCGTTGGTGTCCTTATTGATGGAACTTGTGACTAGATGACTACGTGGTAAGTGTGATTGATAGTTAGATGTGTTCAGGTTGTTTGATTGTGACAAGAATGGATTAGCGGGAGATGTAGCAAGAATCATTGAGTAATTGACTTTAGTGTTAAGTTAGAATATGGCTTCGAGTTATGAGTATTGAAGGACCTCTCGTGTAGTTTAGTTGTGGAGTGAAGTGAAGTGGATTTTCCTGTTATGTTCTGAGTTCCTGTGATATCTTCTGAGCTGACCAATGCCCCAGCAACGTCTATGTATTTGATTGCCGGTGTATTCAGTCGTGTTATAACTCCTTTGTTATTGTATTTATTGATGGCATATTGTCGTACTCTCGTAGCCAGGGATAGCATACTCGGCATTTGATGATGGTATTACAAGGATATAGGGAGGAGAATCTTTGTGCGAAGTTCTCCAAGTGTGAATTTTTGGCTTAGTTCAGTAGCATTCTTGGGACACGTGGTGTCCAGTGAAGGTATCTATGTGGTCAGACGAGTGTGCGTAGAGCTTCCAGAAGCCCAAGAATTCCTTGACCACAGCTCCAGTGTTAGTATTGCCATCAGCTTCAGGTTCTTATACCGCTTAATGGGATGTCTCGAGGGCAGGCAGTGGTTAGATTCTAATGTAGGAAGGTATAGTAATTGCGTGATAGCTACGATTTACGGAAGTGTATAGGGAGATATCATTTTGAGGTTAAGCAGGCAGGGGTATTTCCTGCGGGTTGTCCTGAGGTGTGTGACCCTTATGTTTATCTGTAGTAAGTTATCTCTATCAGTAAATGATGTATGTTGTAAATTGAGTTTGGATCGCTTGTGGGAGTTGGCATGACCATTACAATGGTGGATGCGAGATTTTCATTTGATTTGAGTGTTAGATGGTTTGGGTCATATAAGCTTATGGAGGATTTAGTTGAATCTCACCACAGTATGGAGGCAGTGATAACATATGGGCATTGTGAGTTATTGTTTGTCTTGATCGTTGGCTTTGAGACAAGGGGGGAGTCTGCTAATGATAAGATGATTACACGACTATGTGTTGTATTGGTTTCGGTTCGAGGTATGTTGGTGAATCAGTTATGACCTGCAGAGGTGGAGTCTGGGAATGACTCGAGTAATGGAATTTCTTCGATACAGGTTGTAATGTACCTTACGGATAGTGGAATTTATGGAATGATTGAGTGGTACTTGAAAGTGTAGTGGGTGCAATGTGTGAGTGTGCTTGTTACTTAAAAAGTGTGGATGAATTTCTTAGTATGTGGTTTGCAAGCGGGGTCAGGTCGTTCTGGTTACTTGGTCAATGAAATTGAGAAATTGCGTAGAGTGACCGACGTTCGATAATGGTTCAGATGGATTCAAGGTCATATGTAGCGATTGAGGGTCTTCAAGGTGTGAAAGGGGCTAGAACTGAGATTTACGGGGAAGGTGTCAAGGCCTGTGGTGTATTTACCTTATCATGGATTCTATCCATCAGTATCAGGAAAGAGAAGGTAATGACTTTAAATTCGCAGGAAGTCTCTTCAGGCAGGTATTTCTAATGTGGTGTTTTTGGGGATATCTAAGAGAGTATTCAACGGCTTATGAGCCTTAGATAGTATATTTCATGCTCGGGTTTCGTGTGGTGAGTCTGGATTGAGAGTTGCGGTATTATGACAAGAAGAAGTATCAGTTCGAAGGTAAGTCATAAGGAACTTGAATAAATAGGACAGATGGTAGTAGGTCGGATCAGCATGATAAACGATAAATGATATGATTAGTTATGTGGGTGTGTTGAAGTAATGAGTTGTTACAGATGTTTCTTAGCAATTCTCTTGGTATTTGATGGCATGCGTAGCTTGGTTGAGTTAGAAGGACTCAGTCTTGACGGTTGGTGTTGTACAAATGTCATTCGGAGGGTTTCTTTATGATTTCTACCACGGTTAGAGATGTATATTTTCTACCGGTGTGAGGGCTATGTGATGTGTAGTGATTTTGCTTCTACATGGGATAAATGGAAATTTCTTGGCTAGTTGGGTACATAGTTGTTTGTTGCTGGAAGGGAGCATGATGTTTTCATATTTATCATAGGATTGCATGGCGTATGCGATATTTTGTGTATGGTGGAGAGTGGCATATGTGAGGTCACGGTTCAGTTCTGGAAGGAAGGCCAACACTGGCAGTTTCGGATGATTAGGTAAAGGATACCACTATTGGGTGGTTGGATGAGAGTATACATTCATAAAGGACAATGTGTTTAAGGCATTGTGTTTGAATAAGAGTGCTTTATTGGTGTTACGACGCTCTCTTGTTGGATCGACTGCGGATATTCAAGGTTGCTTGGTGACACAAAAGAATTATGGGGGTATCCCTTGTGGAATGATTGAGTATTAGAGACATGTTATATATTCGAGTGGTGGAGTTGGGATCAGATATGGTAAATTTGTGCGCTTCATGGACTTTGAGACTAAGAGTTCTAATAAACAGATTATTTTGTGGTTGTGAGCTATGAGGATGCGAGTAAATCTAGTCAAGGGTTAATATATGTCATGATTTAGTCATTATGAACCGTTGGAGAGTTATCTACCTGATGTGGATGACCAAAGTTGATTTAGAATTATTGGTAGGCCAGTATGGGTGTGTGTTCTACACTGAGTCAGAATTGTTGACTCTGAATTGCTATTGTTGAAGGATGTACCATTCGATTGTCATTGATCTTATTCGTGTTTTGGAGTGATCTATGAGTTACCTTTCGATGTTTCGAGGAGATGTGATTGTTGGTTATATGTGCATAGGGTGCGGTTCTATCTGGGCTTGATAGCGAGATTTGAGTAAGGTAAGTAATTGGGTGTTGCAGGATTGAGACGTATTGGTTATGTTACTTCTGGTTCGGGTTGCATGGTATCGTCCGATTTTCCCCGTGGTTATGGCAATGCACTTTGAGTAATTGATGTCGAATTTCGTATGGTTATTGATTTTGAGCAAGGTGGCTCGGAGTATGTCATGTGGTCCAGCGGTTGGATGGGTTCACGCTTTGCAGCAGAGTTAGGTGGAGGTATGATCCTTGGTATCAGATTCGTGTGTTCTGATTTTACGGTGTGTGCCAGGCTTTTAGCACGATGTGGTAATGGTAAGTGTTAGTGGCAGGATTGTAACGACCCGACTGGTCGTTTTGAGAGTTTAATCTTCGTTCAGTGGTATAAGGTCATAATCAGCTTCACATTATGTATATCGACCTGTGTGCGTGGTTAGATTCAGTTACCGGATACCCGGAGTAGAATTGGAAAGANGTATGTTCGGACCGGGATTTGGATAACCCGGGAGCGTTCCGGCGTATATTATGGAAGATAGCATTTTAGAAGAATTTCATAAATCTGGGTTGAAAGGCATTTAAGTGATATAGATATCCGTTTGGGATTCCGAGATTGGGAATAGCTCTGTATGGTAATTCTGGAGTTGGGAGCGCGATCGGAAGTGAATTCTGATGTCCGTAGGTTATTTTGAAGTCATTTGGCTAAAGATAGAAAATTTAAAGTTTTGAGGAATCCGACCGGAAGTGGAAATTTTGATAACTGGGTCGGAATGCGATTCCGGAAGTTGGAATAGGTTTGTAGTGTCATTTGTGACGTGTGTGAAAAATTTCAGGTCATTCGTACGTGGTTTGGTAAGTTTCGGCATTGTTGGCGAATTTTGGAAGTTTAGAAGTTCTTAGGCTTGAATCTGAGGTTGATTCGGTGTTTTGGTGTTGTTTTTGGTTTTCCAAAGGTTCGACTAAGTTTGGGTAGTGATATATGACTTGTGGGAATTGTTGGTTGAGGTCCCGAGGGGCTCGGGTGGGTTTCGGATAAATATGGGTTGTGTTGCGCTCGTTTTTGAGGTTTCGACATCGTTTCTTCAAGCATAATTGGTACCACATTAAGAAAATTAGCTCCAATTTCTGTTTTGATTGAAGCATTAGATCCGTATCGTAATTACGGATCTATATAAAAAAGAATCATCAAATTTGGACATCGTATGAGGAAGTTATGCTCATTTTAATGTCGGAGAAGAGAGCTGGTGCTGGTGTTTCGCAGGTGCGAGTTTGGGTCCGCACCCGCGGAGCCGCAGGTGCGAAAAATGGTCCGCAGGTGCGAAAATTACAGCTGGAAATGCGCAGGTGCGGGTATTTTGGTCGCGGGTGCGAAATCTCTGAGTATAGAAAAACCAGTCCGCGTCATTTTAGTATTTTGAGCATATCTTGAGTTCAAGAGCTCCGATTGAGGTGATTTTTGCGGCGTTCTTCTCGTCTTTTCATCGGGGTCAGTATATAAGTATTTTTTTGCATTTTAATATGATTACAGAAGTTCATATTTTGAATTAATCCATGTTTTGATTGGGGAAAATTGGGGGTTTTGAAAGAAAACTTCGAAAATGAAAAATCTTGATTTGACGGACCAAATGACATCGGAATTTGATAAATTTGGTGTGTGTGAACTCGTATCAGAATGGGTAATCGGATTTTGCAAAATTTGTCAAGCTCCAAGGTGCGGGCCCGGGGATTGTCGTCTTTGAGGTAAGTATCTTGCCTAACCTTGTGTGGGGGAACTCCCCCTTAGGGTTGAGTCTTCTTTGTTGACTGTAGTCCGTGTATGCGAGGTGACGAGTGTGTACTCGGACTTATTTGCTAATAGATTGACCTTTTAGGATTCGTAGGTCCTTATGTTACCTGTGTATGAATTGTAATTGTTATAATTGAATCCTTGGTTGTTTACTTCATCCTTTCCTGCTTAAATTAGAATTACTTGCTTTTGAAATCCTTCGTTGGCTATTTGATCTTAATTGACTTAACCGAATATTTTATTGCTCTCACCTCCATGCTATATTTACTTTCTAAAACTGATCAATTGACTATATTAGTATTATCAAGATTTATAGTTGTTTAGTCGTAGTTAGAACAGTCGTTTCGTTAGAGTCAAGCATGCCCGCGAGTCTTACATTGTGATCTATACGACTTTTTCTCTTATGTGCTACTTGGGTCTAATTGATGAATAATTATGTTGCTGATGTTTTCTTGATGTTGCCTATTACTGGGCCTTCGTTTGAGCTGAGTTTTATTCCGTAAAGTTAATTGCTTAGGCGAGATTGGTTATAGCTGTTTTTCCCTTGCCGGGATGGTATTGTTTTTCATTGTTGACTCCCTTGCCGGGATGGTGTGTTTTCTATTATTGCTTTGCTGTTATGGTATTGGTTGCATTGTTGATTCCCTTGCTGGGACATTGTGATTTATGGTTCCTATAGTTGATGTGTTTCGTCGATTTATTGTGTATTTTTTTTATCTAGCACGAGGGGACATGCCGTGCCGATTGTTTATTATTTATCGCACGAGGGGACATGTCGTGCCGATTTTTTATTATTTATCGCACGAGGAGACATGTCGTGCCGATTGTTTATTATTTACCGCACGAGGGGACATGCCATGCCGATAGTTTATTATTTATCGCACGAGGGGACATGTCGTGCCGATTGTTTATTATTTATTGCACGAGGGGACATTCCGTGCCGAGTATTCATTAATTTATTTATGCGCGAGGGGACATTCTGTGCCAAGTGATTATTTACTTTAGCACGAGGGGACATGCCGTGCACTTGTCTTTGCATTATACTTTTCTGTGTTCTTGTTTGATATCTACCACACTTGTTTAAGAGTTAATATTCCATTGTTTAAATCCGGATATTCGCATTGATCCCTTACTACATTTATTGACAAGACAAGTTTTGAGTATGTACTGAGTTCCGAAAGATTTACCTTGAGGAGATTATGATTACGAGATTTTTCTGAAAAAGGTATTATTGAAAAGTAA
>MDKH01090946.1:0-22481 GCA_005239495.1 Nicotiana undulata | reverse complement strand
ACACGTTGGGCAGGAAGGGAAAACTAGGTTCGCCTGACTGGGATCACCCGGTTAGGTGCCGGTATCGCCCCTCGACTTTTGGGGCGTGACAAAATGCCCATTCAAATCCCCAAAAGAATTTCCCAAACTTTCTTCCACTTTTCACCCAATTTCCACCTCAAATGACAAATTATATGATGAAATAAAAGTCATAATCATGGAAATTAACCAAAACTAGGTAAGAATCACTTACCCCAAACACCCACGCAAGAATCTCTCCAAAAATCGCCTTCTACCGAGCTCCCAATTAAATTTTGTGATATGAACTCAAAACCCTCATATTTTAATATAAAATTTTCTGCCCAGGCTTTTCTTCATCGCGGACGCGGCCACCTCCTCGTGCTCGCGAGCACTAACTCCCTCAGGCCCAATTTTCCTCCTTTGGGAACGCGTCAACAGGACCGCGATCGCGATACTTACCAGGCTTGACCATCGCGATTGCGGAACACTCCACGCGAACGCATAGTTTTTTTCAAAAACTTTGGGGTCCCAACCCCCACTCTTCTATGCGAAAGCGGGCCACTGAGCGCGAACGCGGTGCTTCCTCCACTCGGACCATCGCGTTCGCGTCCACCACTTCGCGAACGCATAGAACAAAATCCTCATCTCCCCAAATTACTCTTCGCGAACGCGACTTCCCCCCCCCTCCCCCCCCCTCGAAACTCACCCGAGGCCCTCGAGACTTCATCCAAACATGCCAAAACATCCCATAACCTCATTCAAATTTAGTCGAGCCTTTGAACTACTCAAAAAAATCAACCTCGAATTCAAGCTTAAGAATTTAGAAACTTCCAAATTTCGCCAACGATGCCGAAACCACCCAAACCACATCCGATTGACCTGAAAATTTGCACACACATCCAAAATGATACTACAAACCTGTTCCAACTTCTGTAATTCCATTCCGAACCCAATAGTTAATTTTCCACTGCCGACCAAAAATCGCCAAAAACTCAATTTCGCCAATTCAAGCTTAATCCTACTCTGGACCTCCGAAAATCATTCTGAACACACTCCTAAGTCCCAAATCACTTAACGAAGCTCCGAGCCATAAAAACCACATTCTGAGGTCATTTACCTATAAGTCAACTTTCGGTTGAATTTTCTAACTATAAAGCCAACTTAAGAGACTAAGTGTCTCATTTCTCTCCACAATCACTCCGAACCCGAGCCAACCGTCCCAACACAAAGTAAAAGAGCTGAAAAACACATAATAAAGCAGAAATAGGGGAAACGGGGATAAACTCTCGGAATGACTGATCGGGTTGTTACAATAAAGAGGAACCTATTCATTTTTACGGATTATTATCATCATACGCAATTACCACTTACGCCATTACTGAGAAATACAAAGAACTCTGCTCTTTTATTCGCTCTTAACTCTTTATAGTTCATATTACTCTTGTTGCTCTTACTGTTCTTAGCACTTGATCTCGAGCCTAATCCAGATCGGGATCGATAACTTGAAATTACAATGGTTTGATCCATTTAAATCGTTTAATTCCTTTATTTATTTAGCTATTTATCAATTGGCATTGAATTAGATCACACTTCCTTGTAACCACATTACAAGTTTAATTGTTACTCGTATTTCGAGGTAAACAGTTTGGCGCCCACCGTGGGGATAAGGATAATAGTGATCGTTCGGTGCTAGTTCTGACTTAACACACTATGTTTACGCTTGTTTCTTGTCAAGAATTTTGTTTTCAGGATAAATCATGTCAAACTCACAAAATACAGCTACTCATGGTGACAATGGTCTCGGAATCCACGGAGAGAACGAGAGCATATAGCTCCAGGAATCAAGTTGCCACAAGCTGGCCTCGGAGGAGCATCACTCGTCAACCCGGTCGATATTGGTTCGTATATTGTTCTGAATGCGAACTTAGACGGGGACCCCGATGGAAGCGTACGCGGAGAGGGTCGAACTGGCGGTCGAGGCACTCACGTCAGAGGAGACGAAGGTGTCAGTCTCCAAGTTATATTTGAAATGCTGCAAGCCCAACAGAACGCCATTGCTCAATTGCAAAATCAGCACATGGCACCAAATAGGGCCGAACAAGAGGCTACTCATCGTACCGAGCCAGTGCCTAAAAGATCAGGTGACAATACTTCGACAACTAACCCTGCTATAATGAGAATGCTCGAGGAGCTTACTAAGAGAATAGAGTCAGGAGAAAAGAAAATCTTGGCTAGCGACAAGAAGGTGGAAACTTATAATTCTCGAGTCGATCAGATTCCGGGGGCACCACCGATCTTAAAAGGAATGTACTCCAAAAGGTTTGTGCAAAAACCATTCCCTCCGAGTGCGGCTCTGAAGCCCATACCCAAGAAGTTCAGGATGCCCGATATACCTAAATACAACAGGACCTCGGACCCTAATGAGCACGTTACCTCTTATACATATGCCATAAAAGGAAATGATTTGGAATACGATGAAATTGATTCAGGTTGCTAAAATAATTTGGAGAGACCCTGTCGAAGAGAGCTATGATTTGGTACCACAATTTGCCATCGAACTCCATCGATTCGTTCCCCATGTTGGCAGATTCATTTGTAAAGGCGCATGCTGGCGCTATAAATGTTGCAACGAGAAAATCAGACCTCTTCAAGGTGAAGTAGAGGGATAACGAGATGCCAAGAGAGTTTACATCTCGGTTCCAAATGGAACGTATGGAGTTACCACCGGTTATCGACGATTGGGTTGTTCAAGATTTCACCTAGGGATTAAACGAGCAGAGTTCGATGGCATCGCGCCATTTGAAGCAAAACTTAATAGAGTACCCGACTGTGACTTGGGCAGATGTTCATAACCGATATCAGTCGAAGATTAGGGTCGAGGATGACAACCTGGGAGCCCCCTATGGCTCAGTGCATTCTAACAGGTCAACAGGTAAGAACCAAAAAGATGTTGATAAAGAATCGAGGTCAAATAAAGATCGGTATCAACCATATGCTTCAGATAGAAGGAATAACCATCCGGGACGTAATTTCGCCCGGAACGATCAGAGTGGTGACTGCTCATAGCCCACCTAAACCACTAGAGTATAGCAAGGTGAGGGTCGATGCAAATTTTACCCGAACGGGTCGGGATCGAATCCACAGGGAGTTACGATTGTGGGAGTTGAGTTCCTAAGTGATCTAGTGGTGCATTGTGCTTTTAATTGCACTTCTCTTAAATTTGGTTTGATACTTGAACTATGGTTTAAACTAATTGAATTTGCTAATTAACTAACTAATATCTTTTTGCGTGTTTTCTTAATAGATAAAAGGGACTAGGGTTATGACTTTCTCCTAGGTGAATACTTAACGGGATCTAAAACCTAAGGCAAAGACGTTATGTTGGGGATTGTGATATAGCCAATGCACAGAACTACTCACTCTATACCTCTCGGTAGCTCGAGTGGCTTTGCCCTAATTGACTCTCTCGAGACCAATTGGGTGTCAAATTTGTGCAAGCAATGTAGGCTCAAGTAGGGTATTACTATATCTAGGTTTAAACCATTAGTTGGGACTATCAATCTCTTGGTTACATCCCAATTCCTTGTTGGACTGATTTTCCTAGACTCAAGTTCTCTTTATCAAGAAGAACCCAAGTCAAATAAGCACCAATTAGTGTTTGCAACCACTAATTTAACATGGAAAACACAAATCAGTCCAAATATCAACTACCCATAAACATTTAAAACTTAAATCAAAAGACCCATCACATACCCACACTAGGGTTGAGCCACAACCCTAGCAAATGGGTCTAGCTGCTCATGATAAATAAAGAAAACAAAGAAATAGATGAAGAATAACCCATATAATTTAATTACAAACTAATATTTGAAGATTCAATGATAAAACACTTCTAAAATTACTCAAAATGGTGTAAGAAAATCGTTCACGAGCTCCTCTCTATCTCAGAGTACAAAAAGCTTCCCTAAAAATGGGAAAAGAAACTATTTATACTAGGCCGAATTTTCTGGACAAAAATACCCCTGCGGGGTTATTGCGGACCACACAAAATGGAGTGCGGCCGCGTTGAGGATTCTAGGCTTTGAAATCTGCTTCTCTGAACTTGGCCACCGCGGTTCACATAAAATGAACCGCGGCCGCTGTGGCTAGTGTTGCGGTCGCACAAAATGGAGTGCGGACCGCACTGATCTTCAGGCCTTCAAATTCAGTTCTCTGAATCTCCTTAGTGCGGTCCGCACAAAATGGCTTTGCGGCCGCACTGCTTAAGCTTCCCAGATTTTCATCTCTCTGATCTCAGTAGTGCGGTCCACACAAAATGGAATGCGGACCGTACTGGTCTGTGGAATTGTGCTTGTACTTGTTCTTGGTACTTATGCATGTTTCACTCCTTTTTGAGCAGGTTTTGACTATTTGTCACCCTTTTTGACTAAACCCTGCAAACAAGTACAACAATTAAGCCTTTGGGACTATTTTGTATACAGTTTTAACCAAAACTTAAGCAAGAAGGAGTGTAAAATAAAGTATAATCCCTAGTTATCAACTCCCCAAACTTAAGCTTTTGCTTGTCCTCAAGCAAAAAAAATAAGCCCCACCCTTTAAGAGTAAGTCCAAGAAAATTCAGCTGTCCTAAGGTAACCTCTTCTAGCATCAATTGGGACTAACAATTGCCCTCAATGCCAATGAATCATTAACAACATTTGACCTTTTAACACCATGGATTTCAGTGCGACACAAGAGCATCAAGAGTTGACTCAACTCATCAAAGGAACTCTTTCTACTACTTTGGTCATTGTGGAACCCAAACTCATACTCCTCAACTCTCCCTAAGCAAACCTCACTTTAAGATTGTAGCACTCAGAACGAGGATAATGGAAGCACACTCATCTCTCTCAAGTAAAGGTCTCAAGTCTGGCTCTAAGTACCATAAGCTTTCCCCTTATGTGAGTCGCCACTAATGTAAGCTTCATTCAACTCAAGATCATATAGGACTTTTGTGGAGACATAGTGAAGGCTTTTGGTTCAAGGTAGGAAATATTTGGTCTAGGTGGGTTCCATCTTCCCTTAAGCACTTCATTTATTTCACTTTTGCGCACATTCCGCTTGACTTCTTGAGTCATTAAGCTCTTTCTGAGGGGTTAGAGAGACATACTGTCACTCCTTCTTGTTCATTTCAGACATTTTCTCCTTTATAAACATTCCACACCTTTAATCTTTTTTCTTTCATTGATTCCCTTTATTTATTCTAAATTGTTCATTTTTTTGACTTTTTTGATTTTTTTCTTTCATTTTCATTGCCTTTCCTTTTCTTCATTTTGTACATTCTTTTTCACTTTGTTGCATTCCTCGTCTCTCCCCCAAACTTATGCTTTTTCCTTGTGCTAAGGAAAGAAAGGGTGCCAAGAGAGGGTCAGAACGAGTGAAGGCTTGTATCATGGTTTTTGGAAGAAAAAGGTCTAAGGCTCAAAAGGGTTGACTCTTGACATTGTCATTGGTAGGCTATGGAAATTTTCAAATCATTGCTCGGATCAAGGAGAGACTATAATCACATCTCAAGTCAAACTACACTTAGGATTTCACCTAGACAAACATTCAGGGCAATTTCTAGACTAATGGCACGGGACTTGGACTTGCGATTCAAGCTCTCACCACACAAGCTATGGGATTGCTAAAGAAATAGAGTCGGGGGCCCACAACGACCTTAGCTAAGATTTGAGCAACACAATGGTCCCGAAAAACCACTTGATGATTATCGGTCAACACAAGAGTCTCAAGGTCACTACTTTCACCATCCTATACACAACAATTTGTCTTTGATCATAGGATCAAAGGCAAATGTGTTAGGCCCAAGTGAAGCTTTGCTTGAGGCTCCCTTACTCACTAGCTACTATTTACACAAAAAGCAAAAAAAGAAAAACAGACTCAAACCCTTAAGAAGGTTGTCACACCATCCATCCTCGGGAAGAGCCACCCGGTTCACCCAAATTCCACCTTTGGAAAGAACTGTGGCATTAAGAAAACCAAAGGCTTATTGCACACGAAAAATTCAAAACAAGAAGCTACGAAAATAAAATAAGAAGCTATGAAAGGAAAAATGCGGAAAGTAGAATGAATATATACAAGAGGGGAATAATCGAATATACAAAAGGGGGAATGAATATATACAAGAGGGGAATAATCGAATATACAAAAGGGGGAATGAATATATACATGAGAAAGTAACTTTATATATAGACCGATGAAAATACGAAAAGTAAACTAGAAGTGTAAAATTATATACATACCGAAAGCAAAAAGAAAGCATAATAAAAAGGAACTAATGTCAAATATATATAATCATCCAGATAGGTCTAGCCCCTTAAATGAAAGCTAGCATTTTCCTCAATGCTAACTGACCAAAAATAGCTCAAAAATAAAAAAGAAGAGAGTAAAGAGAAACTCCCTAATGGCCCTCTGTCTGCATCAGATCCTGAGTATGGGTCCCTGGGTCTGTGGACTGCTCGGTAACCTGTGAACTGCTCCCAGCAACCTGTGTCTCCTCTGGGACCTGAGACTGTGTCAGACTCTGGGCTACTCCTATGATGGCATCTGGGGCTGGGTAGAAGACTCTCCTTGCGGGTCCGCCAACTCAATGACAACATCAACAGTGCGGGGCATCATCCTCTTCCGCTTTGGTGGTCTCTCTACCTTCGGCTCAGTCTGGGCATCTGGGTCATGCAATAGCAGGTCCAGGGGCGAGTGGTCCGCCTTCATCTTATCCACCTCATCTCTTACCTTCTTCACTGACTCCTTGGAGGCACGAGTCTTTCTCAGCTTCTTTGTCTCTTTTGTCAGATCCTTCAGTGCCTTTCCATGCGTGCCAATAGCATCCAGGATCAACTTTTGGTTCTCTAGGATTTTCTTCTGGTTGTCCATAAGCTCCTTGAGAGTGCCCTCTACTAACTGTGGGACTTGTGGCGGTGGAGGTGTAGATTGGGCTGCCACCGATGTAGAAAGAACAGACAACTTAGAAGTAGCTGCCTGCATCCAGTTGTTGATACTGGCAAGGGTCTGGCTCAATCGGTGGGCAGTCAGTGGGTAAGCAGAAGGTGTGGGAATTGCTGGGGCTGCAGAAGTGGAGGGTCCTGGAGCAATGTCTGCGGTGGCTGAGGTAGGCTGAGTAGGGGCCACTGCTACCACTGGATCTTCAAACTGGCCAGTGGAAACAGTGGGAACAGTGGATTTGCCTTTGAAGTTCTTGCTCTTGGGGTGGTTATCACCCTGTAGGCTATACCAGGAGAAAGGAGCCCTGTAGGCTATACCAGGAGAAAGGAGCTCTGGGCTTTACCTTCACATCAAACTTCCTACCCTCTACCCCTTGATCCTCAAAATGCACAGTCAAGAAATTTGGGAAGGGGTAGGATCTATCACCTTCGTTGACCACCCTAGTAATCACACTTGACATCACATTCCCGACGTTGATCGGGTACCCTACCATGATCGAGGCCACCAATACAGCCCGTCTGAGAGGAAAAGAGTTTTCGTGAGTAGTGGGGTCTAGCCTGCTACACACAAATGTGTCCCACCCTTTTGCTTCAAAGTTCAGTGTGCGCCTCAGAATTCTCACCCCTGCTTGCAACCACTCTGGGGTGGTGCCTGGAATTCCTAGATGCTTTGCTAACCATAGACAACATCCTCCCCCAGATTTAGCTTCTCCAAGTACTGAGTCTCATCCTCCTAATCTTAGTCAAGGTAATCATTGATAGATTTTCCATCGAACATCACGGTCAGATTCCGCACCTTAGTCACTTTGGAGTCCTTTTTGACACAAGCAACATTTGTGTAGAACTTCTTGACTAGGTGCTCATTTGCCTCCACCACCTGGAAATTGAAGTAGTCCTAGCCTTTCCTATCTTTGAATTGTTTTAGCACATTAGGGTTGTGGGCAAGAGGTCCCTTGTGATAAATTTTCTCTCCGGTATCAATTTCCTCCCGGGCCACCACTCACAAAACTTGTGAAAGGCAGGTTCACTCACAAAACTATCCTCCCAAGCTTCCGGTTTTCTAGTTCTCTCTAATCCCCCTACATGGGGTTCACCCCCTTCTTCTTCTTCTTCGGAGTGCTCACCGGATAATGAAGTTGTTGGTGAGGTAGAATATTCATGGGCACTCCCCTCAGCTGAGCCCTTAGATGACTCAGAAGATCTTTGTGCTGATGCTTGGGCAGGAGGGGAGTCCGGAGGTGTATTTGTAAGTCTGAACCTCTCCGGAAAGTCAAGGACAAACTCCGGTATGGACCCTGAATCAGATGCTTCCCCGGAGGGCGCATACTCACTTCCCGACTGGGAAGCAGCTCTATCCAAAGCTCTGATTGTCTTTCTTGTCTCTTTGATACTTTTCCGGACTTGGGGAGTTAGTTTAATCATTCCTTTTCCTCTCCCCCAGGAGGACTCTCCCTTGCCGGGTTGTTTTCTACCTCTGCCCCTTGATTGAACCATTTTCTGCAAGTGATATTCAGTTAAGCTTGTTAGTATCAAATCAGCAGATGAATCAGTGAGAATAAAGTTGCAGACAGTTGAAGGTAACTTGCAGGATATGCAGACGACAGACCGCACAAAATGGTGTGCGTCCGCAAAGAAGGTATGGTGAACCGCACAAAATACACCGCGGTCCGCATTGAGGTGGGTTTTAGACTACCCACTATCTGAAGAATGTCACCGTAGACTGCACAAAATGCACCGCGGTCCGCACTGAGGTGAGGTTCAGACTACCCACTCTCTGAAGATGGTTACCGCGGATCGCACAAAATGCATTGCGGTCTGCGGTCCTCAACTGAAGCTATTATGAAGATTAAGCACCGCGATCCACACAAATTCATCGCGGACCGCATAAAGTCCCAACCTAGGGTTTCAATTTTTCGGCCTAATTTAAGTCTAAATTCATGTTATTGACACCCTAGGTGTTTAATCAGTGTATTTAACTAATTTAGGCCTAATTCAAGCACTGTTAAACAAAACCTACACATGACTAAGGGAATAGGGAAGAAAATGAGGAAAAAGAGGAAGAAAAACAACTAATTAATCAAGAAAATAACAAAAATAAAAAATTTAAGGAGACAAAATTAAACTTACTAGATGTAGGATGTATTGTAGATGAATGAGATGAATCATTTGAAGAGAAAAGGAGTGATGAGCAGTGTAATTTCTACTGTTGAGAGAGCAAAGAGCGAAAAGTGTAAAATGAGGGCCTCAGACCCTATTTATAGAAAATGGCATGGGACCCACTTCACTTACCCCACTGCGGACCGCACAATATGACAGCGGTCCGCGGTACTCAGCTTTTCTGGGAACTGGGCAAATGTCCACTGCGGACCGCACAAAATGCAATGTGACCGCGGTGGCAAACTTCAGAGAGCCCTTTTTCATGTGAAATCTCTTTGCGGCCTCACAAAATTGCATTGCGGCCGCAGTGCAAACTTCTGAGAGCTCATTTTTCCAACTTAGTCCTGTGCACTGCATCAAAACAATCCTACAACATCCCACAACCAGTTAGTCCAAAAACTAAATCCTATACTACAAAGAAAAACAAAAAGAAAGACACATGGGTTGCCTCCCAAGACACATGATTTAACGTCGCGGCACGACGCAGGTTACCAAGTTCAAAGGAGTTTCATCGAAGCCACCACACGACTATCTTCAAAATTTTCAAGATACTGCTTGTCCCGGTGCCTATTCACAAGAAAAATCTCCAGAGGGTGTAACCAATACCACTTCAACCGGGCTAGTCTATCAGGCATTTGGTCCAAGAAAGGCCACTTGATTATTCCTTTTCCACGACTTCTTGCATTGCTTCATTTAACCTCTGTTGACATTCTACGGAAGACGTTGCTCTATCCTCGAGAACGATTTTGTGCATACAAATTGCGGGTCTTATTCCCCGAATATCATTAAGTGACCCTCCTATGTCTTTCTTCCTCCTGAGGTGTGGTAGAAGTGACTTCAACTCCAATATATGTGGATCTTCAATTGAAGGCTTTGTCGGAGGGGTTTTCTGATTCTCCAAATCCAAGGATAACTTTCGAAGACCATATGAGTAAGAACCCATGCGTTGTAGAGCATCGGTACTCTCGATCAAGCCATCCACCACAATATCATCATGGTTCAATAAAGCCGCCTCCATGGGATCTTCAACATTTATCATTGAGCTTGTTTCATCAATAATGACCTCGGTGACAAGGTTCATGAAAGAACATTCCGTGCTATTGGGCTGCTTTATTAACTTGCACACGTGGAACACAACCTTTTCATCGCCCACCCGGAAGGTGAGCTCACCGTCCTCAGCCAACTAAGGCCTTCCCTGTTGCAAGGAAGGGCCTTCCAAAAATGATAGGGACTTCATAATCCACCTCACAATCCAAGATAACAAAATCCGCGGGCAAGATGAACTTGTCAACCCGCACCAAAACATTATCAATGATTCCTAAAGGTCTCTTCATAGATCGATCCGCCATTTGAAGACGCATGGAAGTAGCCCGAGGCTGACCTATCCCCAAAGTTTTGAAGACCGAATATGGCATCAAGTTTATCCTAGCTCCGAGGTCACACAATGCTTTGGCGAAATCTGCACTCCCAATTGTACAAGGAATGATAAATGCACCGGGGTCTTCAAGCTTGGGTGCCTTTGAATGCACTATGGAACTCACTTGGTGAGTCATCTTTATAGTTTCGCACTCCATTGACCTTTTCTTTGTGACCAAGTCCTTCATGAACTTGGCATACCCGGGAATTCGCTCTAAAGCTTCTACCAAAGGGACATTGATAGAAAGACTCTTCATCATGTCGATAAATTTCTTGAATTGATTCTCTTGCTTTTGCTTTGCCAACCTTTGAGGGTAGTGAGGAGGAGGCCTAGGAAATGGTGCCTTGGCTTTTGGTATGACCGGTTCTGGTATATCAATTACGTGTTCCCTACACGGGTTCACGTCACTTTGCAATTCCTCTCCTTGGTCATGAATATCAATCCTTACCTCACTAGTTGTCGGCTCTTCCACCACATGGTCAACCTCAATCGAAACCTCATCATTTGGCAATTCATCATCATCACCAACAATTCTCTTTTGTTTTGAAGAACTAGCCTCACCGCCTCTTCCACTTCTTGTGGTCACCGCCATGGCGTGACCGATATTGTTGTTGTTGTTCCCACCCTTGGGGTTCACCACCGTATCACTTGGTAGTGCTCCCTTTGGGCGTCTGTTCAAGGCGTGAGAACTTTGGCCCATTTTCACTTCAATATTTCTAATAGAGGTGTTGTGGGAGGCCAATTAAGCGTTGGAGTCCGCATTGCGCTCCATCATTTGCTTGAACATTTGTTCAATTCTTCCCATGTCATTACTTGAGGAGCTTTGACTTTGAGCTTGATAGGGGTGTGGATTGTTGGGTTGTTAGTACATCGGGGGCCTTTGAAACCCGACCCCCGATTACCGTTTCCACCCCAATTGTTGTTATTATTGCCTCTACTCCAATTGTTATCATTGTTGTTTCCCCATTGTTGGTTGTTGTTGTTCCCCCAATTACGAGAATCATTGTTATTGTTCCAATCTCGTTGCCTTTGGTTGTTCCAATTTTGATTGTTGCCTTGGTTGTTCCCTTGACCTTGGTAATTATTAGCATACATGACATCCTCATCTTGATCATCATATGACTCTTCTTGACTATACCCACTTGATCCTTGGTCACCTTGAACATTGTTGTTTTGCATTGGATTTCCCCGAGGTATTCTCTTGTTCACCATAAAATTCACTCCCTCCATGATATTTACTTGCTTCGGCCCTTGTAATTGTTGAAGTTGTGCCTTGGCAAGTTGATTCATAGTGGTAGTGAGCTCGGCAATTGCTTGCCCATGTTCTTGAAGTTCTTTGTGAAGACCATTAAAACCTGAATCACCCTGAGCACATTTGATCTACTTTTCCATGCTGACAAAGTGTCAGCCATTTCATCTAAGACCTCACATGCCTCATTGTATGGTAGCTTCATGAAGTTTCCCCCAGCCGATTGATTGACCACACACTGATTAGTAGTATTTATGCCTCTGTAGAAGGTCTGCTGTATCATGGCCTCAGTCATGTCATTGTTTGGACACTCCTTTACCATGGTCCGGTAGCGCTCCCAAATCTCATGCAAAGGCTCTTGTTTGAAAGCCAATATTTCATCTCTAAGCGCTGCCATGTGACTAGGAGAGAAGAATTTTGAAATGAACTTGTCTGCTAGCTCGTCCCAAGTAGATATGGAGTGGTTAGGAAGTCTCTCGAGCCAATCAAGTGCCTTCCCTCGAAGAGAGAAGGAAAATAACCGAAGCCTCAAGGCATCTTCTGAGACATTCGTTTTCTTACTTCCCCAGCATGTACCCACGAAGCCCTTCAAATGCTTGTAAGCATTTTGGTCCGCGGCTTCGGTGAAATAGCCCCGCTGCTCCAAGAGTGTCAGCATCACATTTGTGAATTGGAGGTTCCCCGCCCGGATCCTAGGCAGGACAATAGCACTCGCGTACCCCTCGTTTGGAAGTACCCGAGGGGAAACTCTCGGATGAGGAGGCAGGGGAGGGTCTGGAATATCCTCATTAACATTGGCCTGTCGGCCCAGTCTAGGAGGTGGTACTTGGTTTTGTTCATCTTCTCCATTGTCATACACCTCCTCCCCCGGAATAATGTTTCCCAAAGGATCCGCCATTAGAACCTGAATTGATTCAACACACACGTTAACATAAAAGGGAAAGAAAAACACTTAACACCACTATTCACGTAGATAATCAACATCGTATAACTCCCCGGCAACGGCGCCAAAAAGTGATCATCGCCCACCTACACCACTAGAGAGTAGAAAGGTGAGAGTCGATGCAGCTTTTACCCGAACGGGTCGGGATCGAATCCACAGGGAGTTACGATTGTGGGAGTTGAGTTCCTAAGTGATCTAGTGGTGCGTTCTGCTTTTAATTGCACTTCTCATAAATTTGGTTTGATACTTGAACTATGGTTTAAACTAACTGAATTTTCTAATTAACTAACTAATATCTTTTTGCATGTTTTCTTAATAGATAAAAGGGACTAGGGTTATGAATTTCTCCTAGGTGAATACTTAACGGGATCTAAAACCTAAGGCAAAGACGTTATGTTAGGGATTGTGATATAGCCAATGCACAAAACTACTCACTCTATACCTCTCGGTAGCTCGAGTGACTTTGCCCTAATTGACTCTCTCGAGACCAATTGGCTGTCAAATTTGTGCAAGCAATGTAGGCTCAAGTAGGGTATTACTATCTCTAGGTTTAACCCGTTAACTGGGACTATCAATCTATTGGTTACATCCCAATTCCTTGTTGGACTGATTTTCCTAGACTCAAGTTCCCTTTCTCAAGAAGAACCCAAGTCAAATAGGCACCAATTAGTGTTTGCAACCACTAATTTAACATGGAAAACACAAATCAGTCCAAATATCAACTACCCATAAATATCTAACCCTTAAATCAAAAGACCCATCAAATACCCACACTAGGGTTGAGCCACAACCCTAGCAAATGGGTCTATCTGCTCATGATAATAAAAGAAAACAAAGAAATATATGAAGAATAACCCATATAATTTAATTACAAACTAATATTTGAAGATTCAATGATAAAACACTTCTAAAATTACTCAAAATGGTGTAAGAAAATCGTTCACGAGCTCCTCTCTATGTCAGAGTACAAAAAGCTTCCCTAAAAATGGAAAAAGAAACTATTTATACTAGGCCAAATTTTCTGGACAAAAATACCCCTGCGGGGTTATTGCGGACCGCACAAAATGGAGTGCGGCCACATTGAGGCTTCTAGGGTTTGAAATCTGGTTCTCTGAACTTGGCCACCGCGGTCCGCCTAAAATGAACCGCGGCCGCGGTGGCTACTGTTGTGGCCGCACAAAATGGAGTGCGGACCGCACTGGTCTTCAGGCCTTCAAATTCCGTTCTCTGAATCTCCTTAGTGCGGTCCGCACAAAATGGCTTTGCGGCCGCACTACTTAAGCTTCCCAGATTTTCATCTCTCTGAATATCAGTAGTGCGGTCCGCACAAAATGGAATGCGGACCGCACTTGTCTGTTGAACTGTGCTTGTACTTGTTCTTGGTACTTGTGCATGTTTCACTCCTTTTTGAGCAGGTTTTGACTATTTATCACCCTTTTTGACTAAACCCTGCAAACAAGTACAACAAGTAAGCCTTTGGGACTATTTTGTATACAATTTTAACCAAAACTTAAGCAAGAAGGAGTGTAAATAAAGTATAATCCCTAGTTATCAGTGACTGAGGACTGAATTCTCGGGGACTCATGAGCAAAACTGGATTCGACAAATATGCAGATCCCACATAAGTGCCCCGATTATCGGAATACAACTTTAGTGTCTATGCCTCAGGGATCGTATCTACCATCGGAAGGATTAAAGACACTAGGTGTCCCAGACCTATACAAACCGATCTATCTCAAAGGAATCCAAACTTGATGTGCATATACCATGGAACGCATGTCCATAGGACCGTAGATTGCAGACAGCTGAGAGAGGAAGTAGCTCGATTTTTCAACGAGGGCCATCTTTGAGAATTCTTCAGCGATATAGCCAAAAATCACTTCAGGGAAAGAGACGCCAACAGAAAAACGAGCAAGAAGAACCTCAGCATGTTATCCACATGATCGTCGGCGGGGTCGATGTACCACAAGGACCTGTCTTCAAACGCACCAAAGTGTCGATCACAAGAGAAAAACAAACCCGAGACTATGTGCCCGAAGGCACCCTAACATTCAACGACGAAGAAATGGAAGGCCTCTCTCATCCGCACAACGATGCCCTGGTAATTTCTATTTTGCTAAATACAATTCAAGTTAAACGTGTTCTCGTGGATCCAAGTAGTTCGGCGAACATAATCAGATCGAGGGTCGTAGAGCATCTCGGCCCGCTAGACCAGATTGTACCTGCATCTCGAGTCCTAAACGAATTCAACATGGCTAGTGAAACAACAAAGGGAGAAATAATCCTACCAGTGAATGTGGCCGGGACTATCCAAGACACAAAATTTCATGTTATCGAAGGAGACATGAGGTACAATGCACTGCTCAGAAGGCCATGGATCCACAACATGAGGGCAGTACCGTCGACCTTTCACCAAATGATGAAGTTCCCAACAGTGGATGGTGTAAAAACAGTTTATGGGGGACAACATGCTGCGAAGGAGATGTTTGCAGTCGATGAGGTGACGCCGATACCAATACCTTCGACTTCAAAAAAGTCGAGAATCAAAGATAAGCAAGCGGCCAAATAGCAGTCACCGTCCCCAGCTTCGACCGAATCAGATAAATAGGTAATCGAAGAAGATGAAGAGGATTTTCTCACTCCTCAGACTTTCGTCGATCCTGAAGAATCGAATGCAACCAAATCAACGGTCGAAGAGCTGGAACAGGTGATACTCATCGAGTATATACCCGAACGTAAGATATACCTAGGAACGGGGTTAACCCCCCAACTCATGAAAAAACTCATTCAATTTCTTATCGATTACATGGATTGCTTTGCATGGTCCCATTTAGACATCGCATGAATCCCACCCGAGATAACAACTCATCGGTTGAGCCTGGATCCCAAGTTCAGACCGATAAAGCAAAAGAGATGGCCTCAATCCGAGGTGAATCACGCCTTCATAAAGGAAGAGGTAATTGAACTACTTAAAATAGGGTCCATTCAGGAAGTCAAATATCACGAGTGGTTAGCCAACGTAGTCGTAGTCCCTAAAAAGGGGAATAAAGCATGTCCGAAAGACTCTTTTCCTTTGCCTAACATCGATCAAATTATCGATGCTATGGTCGGCCACGAGATACTTACTTTTCTCAACGCCTATTCTGGGTAAAACCAAATCCAGATAGACACGAAAAACCAGGAAAAAACTTCTTTTATCACTAAGTATGGAACTTACTGCTATAATGTAATTCCCTTCGGGTTGAAAAATGCGGGGGCTACATATCAACGCCTAGTTAACAAGATGTTCGAAACATATAGGGAAATCAATGGAAGTTTACATTGACGATATGTTAGTCAAGTCCCTGCACGCAGAGGACGATTTGACTCATTTGCATGAGACATTCGAAATCTTAAGGAAATACAACATGAAGCTTAACCCCGAAAAATGTGCTTTCAGGGTCGGCTCGGGTAAATTCCTCGGCTTCATGGTGTCAAATCGGGGAATCGAGATCAATCCCGGTAAGATTAAGTCCATCGAGGACATCCCCATCGTGGACAGCGTGAAAGCCGTTCAGAGATTAACCAGACGGATAACTGCCTTAGGCGTGTTCATTTCGAGGTCATCAGATCGGAGCCACATGTTCTTTTCCTTACTCAAAAAGAGAAATGATTTTACATGGACCTCGGAATGTCAGAAAGCGTTGGAGGAATTGAAACGGTACCTATCTAGCCCACCTTTGCTTCACACCCCAAAGGCAGATGAGAATCTATACCTATACCTGGCGGTGTCCGAGATAGAGGTAAGTGGAGTATTAGTTCGAGAAGAAAAATGTACGCAGTTTACAGTTTATTACGTGAGTCAAACCTTAGGAGATGCTGAAACTAGGTACCCACACTTAGAAAAATTGGCACTTGCATTGATAAGCGCATCTAGAAAACTAAAGCTGTATTTCCAGTGTCATTCTTGTTTACAACAAATTATATGTGATACAAAATAAATTACAACCACAATATAAATATGAAGAAACATAATTTTATTGATAAAATGATGCGGGTACAATTCTGTTTGTTTCCTCAATTTTTCTCTCCTGATTATCTCCGTGATTCGAGGTCTGGAGCAACATATTTCTCGAACGTAGGATGATGCGGGCTTTCATGGATTATCCATGAAGTATGTTTGTGGATCTTCTTGAATTATTTAATTATCAAGAATTATCTGGTCACTTCTTGATCTCTTTGTGAATATCCCGTGAGTTTATGGGATTTTCGAGATGCCTCTTCAAAGGGAATATGTGACCCTCTTTATGGATATGCATTAGGGTTTAGGGTATAGTAACTTCCAAGAAACTCTGATAGACTCCTAGTATTTCAAGAGTCCTGTAGTATCTTGAATTTAGGATTTAACTTGATCCTTTAAAATTTTGATGTCTACAATCCTATATGTGTTATCACCACCGATCCCCTTCGAAATATACTGCACAAGCCCGAGTTATCGGGCCGGCTGGCCATATGGGCCGTCGAACTTGGCGGGTACGATATTGAATATCAACCCTCAACAACCATCAAGTCTCAAATATTAGCAGATTTCGAGGCAGACTTTTCGCCAACCCTCGTACCCGAAGTGGAAAAGGAACTTCTGCTAAAGTCATGTACCTCATCGGGGGGTATAGACCCTCTTCACGTACGGAGCCTCCAACGTGAAAGGATCTGGGCTTGGTATTGTTTTGAAACCGCCCACGAGCGTTGTTATTAGACAATCGATTAAGACTGCCAAACTGACTAACAGCGACGCCGAGTATGAGGCTATGATTGCAGGTCTCGAACTAGCTAGGAGCTTGGGAACGGAAGTCATCGAAGCTAAATGTGACTCCCTACTGGTGGTTAACCAGGTGAACGGAACCTTCGAAGTTCGAGAAGACAGGATGCAGAGGTACTTAGACAAATTACTGGTCACCTTACACCGCTTCAAAGAATGGACCCTGCAACACGTACCTTGAGAACGAAATACTGAGGCCGGTGCACTTGCCAACTTGAGATCGTCGGTCGACGAAGACGAAATTAGCTCGGGGATTGTCGTCCAACTCTCGAGGTCTGTAATTGACGAAGGGCACGCCGAGATTAATTACACTAGCTTAACATGGGATTGGAGAAACAAGTATATCAAATACTTGAAAAACGGAAAGCTACCATCGGATCCCAAGGAATCGAGGGTCTTACAAACTAAAGCAACTCGGTTCACATTAGACGAAGACAGAACGTAATATAGAAGGACATTCGATGGTCCTTTGGCAGTATGCTTGGGACCGGGAGATACTGACTATGTTTTGCGAGAAATCCACGAAGGCACTTGTGGAAACCATTATGGCGGTGAGTCACTAGTTCGAAAGGTCGTCAGAGCAGGATACTATTCGGACAAAATGGAGAAAGATTCTAAGGAGTTAGTTTGAAGATGCGACAATTGTCAAAGGTTTGCACCAATGATTCACCAGCCCGGTGAACAACTTCACTCGGTCCTATCCCTATGACCATTGATAAATTTGGGGAATGGACATCATCGGTCCTCTACCATCGGCCCCAGGTAAAGCTAAATTCATATTGTTTATGACTGACTATTGATCTAAATGGGTTGAAACACAAGCCTTCAAAAAAGATAGAGAAAAGGAAGTGATCGACTTCATATGGGATCACATTGCATGTCGATTCGGGATACCTGCGGAAATAGTGTGTGATAATGGCAAACAATTCAACGGCAGTAAAGTAACAAAATTCGTCGAGGATCACAAAATAAAGAGTATACTATCGATGCCATATCACCCTAGTGGAAACAGACATGCCGAATAAACGAATAAAACTATCATCCAAAGCTTGAAGAAAAGGCTAAACGAAGTCAAAGGGAAGTGGAGAGAAAAATTGCCCGAGGTTCTATGGGCATATCGGATGACATCGAAGTCCAGTACCGGAGCAACTCAGTTTTCTTTAGTCTATGGCTCTGAAGCCTTAATACTTGTCAAAGTCGGAGAGCCCGGCACCAGGTTTCGACATGCAACGGAAGAATCAAACCACGAGGCAATGAATACCAGCGTTGAATTGTTAGATGAAAGACGAGAAGCGGCACTCGTTCGAATGGTCGCACAAAAGCAACGAATCGAGAGGTATTACAACAGAAGAACCAATATTCGACACTTCAAAGTCGGGGACTTGGTCTTAAGGAAAATCACCATCAATACTCGAGACCCTAATGAAGGTAAACTGGATCCAAACTGGGAAGTACCCTATCAAATCCTCGCATAGTCGGAAACGGATCTTACAAGCTTGGAATAATGGACGGCGAGCCATTGTCGAATAACTGGAACATATTACTCCTCAAGCGATACTATTGCTAAGGTATGGTTTCCTCCTTTTCATTTACTTAAATATTCAAAACTAACTTATTGCAGGTATCCGGTCCAAGAAATTGAGACCTCAGGTTTTAAAGTACGTGTTGCACTTTTTTTCTCTTAGACCGGTTTTTATCCCAAATGGGTTTTTCCGGCAAGGTTTTTAACGAGGCAACAACTATGTGCTACCTACGGATAATTCAAAGGTATCCAAGGCTTCTTTACAATCAACCTCGAATACTGGGGGGCATCACCCTCGGATGTTATGAAAATGGGTCTCGTAAGGAGGAATTTTGTAATGGGCCAAACGGTCGAATGAACCGTGTCCATACAGATTAGCCGAGTCCCTAAAGAAAACATGTACGCATGTATGAATAATACAAAGAAGCACTCTCTTTTCTCAAACATCTCGCGTTTGAAGTAGAATTTCCATTATACGAGTCATGCACTTACGATTCTGATCTATTATGCAAGACTAACACTTGTGAAAAATGGCTCAAGGGACAATTACAAGCATACCTCGAACATTCGGGGACTACTTACTCGAGTCTAAGTTCAAAAATGTAATGTGATGACCCAAGGGGTTATTTTATGAATTTAGACTCCGTTCTAGGCTTAATAGCCTTAAAAAAGTTAATTTTAAATACCTCAATTTACGTGTGCAGTCTGGGCGTGAAACCGAAAAGCTTTTATGTGAAAATATGAGAAATAGTAATTTCTAGAGTTAAAATTTGATTATAGTTGACTTTGTTCAACATTTTGAGTAAACAGACCCGGATCCGTGTTCTGACGATCCCGGGAGATCCGTAGTAAAATATGGTACTCGAGTGTATGCCCAGAAATGAATTCCGAGGTCCCAAGCCGTAGAAATCAATTTTTGAAAGAAACTATTTTGCTGAAATATTTATGAAATGAAGAAAAGAATTAATGTGTGAAACTATTAGTATCGGGCCCGTATTGTGGCTCCAGATCTCGATATATGTTTTTCATGATATCTAGGCCTTGCCTGTGAAATTTGGTGAAAAACGGAGTTCGTTTGACGTGATTCGGACACCCGGCAGAGAAGTTATGAACTTTAAGAGTTCTTGATGAAAATGATGAGTTTTGAGGTTTAATTCATAGTTTTACATGTTATTTTCATGATTTGATCGTACGAGCAAGTCCGTATGATGTTTTTAGACTTGCGTGCATATTTTGTTTAGAGCCCCGAGGGCTCAGGTGAGTTTCGAGCAGACCACAGGATGATTTTTCACTTAAACTTCTGTTGTAATTGTTGTTGCTGGTGCACAACTATTTAATGCATTGCGTTCACACCCCTATGAATGAGAACGCACAGAGTAAAATAGGTGGGGGGGGGGGGGTCATTTTATTCTATGCGAACGCACCCCCCCAGATGCGAACGCATAGTGTAAACTCAGTGGGGATCCCTTTTTGTACAGTGCGAACGCGGCCATAAGTGTGCGATCGCGAAGGCTCCTGTTGGTTGTGCTATGCGAACACACAATGTATAATTGGCCTGGGGGAGGGGAGCCCAGTACTCTATGCGAACGCACCCCTCCCTACGCGAACGCGATGCCCAGCCCCCCTTACCCTATGCGATCGCGGGCAGACTTATGCGAACACATAGGTCTGCTGCCCAGGCATTATATAAACTCAATTTTAAAACGGGCAGACCTTGATCTTCTGAAAGCTCGCCTCACACTCCTCCGACCACCTGAACTGAGCACTCTTCTGCGTCAACTTGGTCATAGGGGCCGCTATGGATGAAAACCCCTCCACGAACCGGCGATAATAGCCTGCTAGGCCCAAGAAACTCCGAATCTCTGTGGCTGAAGTGGGCCTAGGCCAATCTCTAACTGCGGAAACTTTCTTCAGATCCACCTGAATACCTTCTACCGACACAACATGGCCCAGAAATGCCACCGAACATGCCCGTGCCGAACCGCATCTCTAAGAGCACATAAATGACAATCATCATACTGCCTGGCGCGAATGAGATCATATAATGAAGAACGAGCGACGGTATGGGCCAAAACACTGCCACTCTCCGAAACCTCCAATATGACAAATCGATTGGATAACGCCTGAACATCCAAAGCCAAAGGTCTCTCTCCAACCGATAAGTAAGCCAAACTACCCATGCTGACTGATTTTCGGCTCAAAGCATCGGCCACCACATTGGCCTTTCCCGGATGATAGAGTATGGTAATATCATAATCCTTCAGCAACTCTAACCACCTCCTCTACCTCATATTCAACTCCTTTTGCTTAACCAAGTATTGCAAACTCTTATGATCAGTGAACACCTCACACGGTACCCCATATAAATAGTGCCTCCAAATCTTCAAGGCGTGAACAATAGCTGCAAGTTCCAAATAATGGACTGGATAGTTCTTTTCATATTAATCTGTCTACCATTTCTATTCATAATTACCTCAAGCACATCTATTAAAAAAACAACATAATATATGTAACTATGTGACTAATGATTGTTTGTACTTTGGCAGTAAATGATCGGGAAAATATTCTCATAATTAATCATAACCATTAATAGTAATTATTTTATATTTATAGATATAACATATGTTATAATTATAAACATAAAAAAAGGCGTAAATGTTGGGATTCGGAAGGAAGGGCAAGTTGAGCCCTAGGTATATTGGTCCATTTGAAATTTTAGAGAAAGTAGGAGAGGTGGCCTACAGACTTGCCTTGCCACCGCATTTATCAGCAGTGCATCCAGTTTTTCATGTATCTATGCTCCGGAGGTATATTGCAGATCCGTCTCATGTTCTTGATTTCAGCGGTGTCCAATTGGACAAGGATCTGACTTATGAGGAGGAGCCAGTAGCCATATTAGGTAGGCAGGTTCGACAGTTGAGGTCGAAGAGTTATCCTTCGGTCCGTGTTCAGTGGAGGGGTCAGCCTGCCGAGGCAGCTACATGGGAGTCCGAGTCCGATATGAGGAGTCGTTATCCCCATCTGTTCTCAGACTCTGGTATTTTTCTATATCCGTTCGAGGACGAACGTTTGTTTTAGAGGTGGAGATTGTGATGACCCAAAAGGTCATCTTACGTAATTTAAGCTGTATCTGTGTTCCGAGGCTCCGAGAGCCTCCGTTAGTCTCACCTCGACATGCGTGCACAACCCGAGCGTGTAGCCGGGAAGCTATTATGTGAAAATTTGATGAAAATGAGTTTTGATAATTAATAAATGAATATAGTTGACTTTGGTCAACATTTCTGGTAAACGGACCTGGACCCGTGATTCGACGGTCCCGGAGGGTCCGTAGGAAAATATGGGACTTGGGAAGATGCTCGGAATCAAATTTCGAGGTCCCAAGCCCGAGAAATGAATTTTTAAAAGAAATTGTTTT